>CATLJT010000311.1:0-19985 GCA_949987775.1 Aproaerema taeniolella
GACCAGTGCCCCTCGGTGGGGACATATATGGGCTGGTAAAAAAATAAATATATAAGGGGTGATTCCTAAACTTTAGGTTAGTCCCAAAAATATTTTATTTTTATTTGGAAATCTTACAGCTTATAGGAATACATTCAGTTATAAACATTAAGGTGACAAAAAGCCAATAACAAGATTCCGCCATTAGTTAGCAAATATAGAAGAAAAAAAAGAATTAAATTATAGTAAGTAATAAAATGTTTCACAAACACAACTGATGAGGTTTTGTGTGCTGTTCCCAATTTTATATTTATATGGTGCCTTTTCATTACATACTAAGAAAATATGAGTTGTAAATTATTTTTTTGTAAGAATTTGGTTTGGAAAGAAACAAATCCATGTTTGTGACACATTTAATAAAAAGTACTCAACTTTTTATTAAATGTGTCACAAACACGGTTAACATATAGGGTTGCGGACAGTCAGCCCGCTCATTGCGAGTCCTAAACGTGTGTTGTGTTCCAGTGGGCGGCGGCCCGCACGCCCGCTCGCCGACGGAGGCGGCCCCGGCGGCGGGCGCGGCGGTGGGCGCGGGCGCGGGCCCGGCGCCGGCCTACGCGCACTACGCGCCGGACTACTCGCCGCACCGCGTCGCCGGCACGCCGCCGCACACCACCTGGACTACGCTCAGACCTGTTAGTATAACATACACTATAACGAAACCAACTTATTCTAATTTAAAAAAAACTTGCTTCATAAATCACTTCCCTACCAGTTACCTATGTTGTTCGCTGGGATGAGTAACTTGTAAGGGCTTACTTAAATTAGTCACAGAAACTTTTAACAGTTTTTCTGAACTTTTTAAATATTAAATTATGACTCAAAAATAATCTATAATTAAAAATATTCAAATTTTAATAGACAATTGTGAAGTGCTAAAGATATTTAAAAAAAAAATTGATCTATATTTGCATCACATGCATATTTTCCTATTAAGCGAATTGTGTAATGCTGCCTCTACACATCAGCAGATGCATCGGCCGACGCATCTGCGAAGTCCGCCGATGCATCAGTAGATGGATCACCACGAGGCATCTACACGTCTGGATGCGTCTGTAGGTCGATCAGTCTGTGTAAATCCTAGACAGACGCAACACGTAGGAAATGGACGTTGAGACCGTTTTCTGCTCGATAAAGTTCAATGAATTTGAAAGTTTCATTTGAGTCCATAGCCGCCATAACAAAACAACGCCAGTACGAGATCGAACACAAAAAAATACACGTGTACACTACCTCGCGACTGATGCATCGCCAGACATGTGGACAGACACCAGACGTGCGCGCCGAATCCCTTTGATCCGTGCCACAAAAACCGACAAACGACGGATAAGTGACAGACGCGTCTGCAGATGTCAAATATCTACCACGGACGATCAAATCATCCCCTCTACACATCGGCCGATGCATCTGCTGAAGTGTAGAGGCAGCATAAGACATCGATACGACAGTGGTGCGTCACACTGCCTGCCGCAATGCCCGTAAGTGCGACAAAGAGCATAACAGGCGGTCTCCTGTTCCCACATTTTATTGCACCGTGGGTAGCGAGTGTTTGACGTTAGTAATATAGGTACTGTTTTGTGAAACAGGGCGGCGCGAACAACGAGACGTACGCGTACAGCGGCGACGGCAGCGGCGCGGGGGGCGCGGCGGCGGACGGCTCCCCCGCGCGCTCCCCGCCCGCGCCCGCCTACCTGCCGCCCGCCGCGCACTACCACCACCCGCATCCCACGCACGGTACGTATAACCCGTACGAGTTAACTTGATACCTGGGCCGATGACGTCATTTTTAATGAACGGTGTGCAAAATGATAAAATATCTAACGAGAGTCGAGACGCGTATTCGTAACAAAGTGTACTAAGTGTGCAAGGCCTGCGCGGGAGTCGGGACGCGCCGCGGGGAGTTGGGAAGGGGGTCGCATTCCAGTCCCAAGTTAATTCGTATGCACTATATTGTCTATATAGTGCGGATTCGAAACGAAATAATCCGTCAGAAAACCAAAGTTACCGACATAGCCCGGCGAATTAGCAAGCTTAAGTGGCAGTGGGCTGGTCATATCTGTCGTAGAACCGATGGCCGTTGGGGCAGACAAGTTCTAGAATGGAGACCACGAATCGGCAAACGTAGCGTAGGGCGCCCTGTTACTAGGTGGGGTGATGATATTCGTAAGGTAGCGGGCAGTGGTTGGAGGAGGAGAGCTGAAGACCGAGCTCAGTGGCGTGCCATAGGAGAGGCCTATGTCCAGCAGTGGACTGATACAGGCTGATGATGATGATGATGATATAGACAACACATAAGCTTCACAAATATTTTTTAGGGAAATAAAAATGTTCGGCGCGAATGGAACTTGAACCCACGACCCCAGGATTACATAACCTGGTGCTCTAACCAGGAGCACTGGTTATTTGTGAATATCCCTTGCGCGGGTTAGCGTTCTAAGAATACTTAATTAAAAATACATTAGGTTACCACGTACGTGGTCATGTCCTGTCATGCTGCATACTTTATTAGAATCGGGGTTACATATTCTAATTTATCCCCTTGTACGGTCCAACCGCACATTCGCAGCCGTCGGCAATTCTAATTTTAATAAAATAAGTAATCATGTAATTCGATTTAGTTCATATTAAAGCGTCATATATATTTTCGTAATAAGTCGAAATAAATACACTATCAAGATTCACCGTGTTTTACTGTGAGACAGATAAGTCAATGTATTGAGCTAACAAGGCTTGTACACCCTTATTCATAAACGTTGTTTAAAGTTAGTTGACAGTTAAGAGCCTCGCGATTATGAATAAGAAGGTATGCGGCAGTCACCACTTAGTGATAATGATTAGTAATGATAGGACATCCCTCGACCCGCCGGTTTTTTCTATTTCTATTCTATTTCTATTTCCGGTTTTGTTTTTGCATTCCATTCCGTAGTGCTCCTTCCAGGTATAATCAAGTATGTGTGATCTAAAACTTGTCCGACTTGGCCTTCTATCATGTTACTACTAAATTGTTTATTTCTTAATACCATAAAATGTTGAAATTTTTTATCGAGTAGGTATAGTCAAGTGTGTGACGAACTTGACTCACCCTGGTGCAGAGTTTTCAAACCGCCAATTGGCCTCCGACTTGTTTGAATACCTCTTACCGTGATTTAACGTATGCAATATTCCCGTACATTGCAGGCATGTGGTCGTGGCAGGGCGGCGCGGGGGTGGCGGGCGTGGCGGGCGTGGGGCCGGGGCCCGGCGTGGCGGCGGAGGGAGCGCACGCGCCGCACGAGCTCTCAGACATGCTGCAGATCCTCGACCAGAGCGGCGGCGCCACCTTCGAAGACCTCAACATCAATATGTTCAATTCCAACTTCGAGTGATTGCTGCCACATCATGATGATTCCCTCGCTCAGCAGGCGATCCTACTAGAAAACTGCACCTTCACTGCTGGACTAGCTGACGACATCTTGGCAGTCCGTCGCAGTAACGTTAAAAATCAACTGTAGGGAATGTCAAAAATATTGGAGATTGGTCGTTTTAACACGTTGCAGTTGCAGTTTTGTTGTAAAATTGTCCTGCAGACCCACACAGAGCCTGAAAAAGGGACGTCCACATATTATGATGCGGTTATTGGGATGTCATTTTAGACATCGACAGTGACAATTCGTGTTAGACATCGGAAAAGCAGGACGGGGATGTTTGTAATTTTACGTGACGTATTTATCTGGACGACCCCAAAACCAACAACGTATTGGAATATGTATTACCAAAAGTTCTCGGCTCCAAATGCTTCCTCTGTACTGCCTCTGTGTGCCCTGACTATTATTTTTAAGTTAGATAATATAGTGAAGTAATAATAGATAATAACAGTGTACAGAATATTTTAAACCCGTGCGGAAAGACCGAACTGTTTTAATGAATTTGCTCTTAATTCATACGTTGTTTTCGAGAGCAACTGCAATGGTTTAAGTTTTCGTAGGTCTGCTCGAAGCCCTGAACAAATTTCTTTACCGCAACATCATCTTTTTAGCGATTTATTATCATTTAGTCTATCATGATCCCAGGGTGTGATAAAACTAACAGATATCTCAATTTCAATAGAGGAACAATCATACGAATACTACGAGGTTAAAAAACATTATTACAGTGAGAGTACACGTCATGCATGTCTGTTAGTGCAGACGTGGTTGATGTTTACACTCACTGTAAGATTGTTGATTGTGCAAGTTAACTTTCATTGGGTACAGTCAAAACGGTATCAATCAAGTTCGACCGCACACGATGAGTGATGTGATGTGTTAGAACTGTCAATATTATTTACTGTTCTCTGCATTTATAGCGGTGCTGTAAATCTATGTACTTATGTACTACTGGATCACGATTAAGATCCCACAGAATTTTACGCCACCTCAGAAATGATATATATCTGAACAAAAACTTGGCGAGATAGATGTTAAAAAAATCTATTTATTTATTAAAATCGATAGACTTAAGAAAACTTTTTAATCGTAAAAAAAGATTATTAATTTTTCTACATTTGAAATGCATTCACACTGTTGTAATTAAATGAGTTCGCAACTTTTGTTTAGATGAATGTTTTTGGTAAATTTAAAAAAAAGTTGTGTGAATGGGTCAATCATATTTATACTGTGACTTTGGTTACCAATGCAGTTCTGATTCTTTTTAGTAGTTTACGTAATCAATCAATTTAATAAGAATACAAGGTTATTTTGTATATGTCCTAAAACGTTTTAAATTTATATCAAGTGATTTAATTTAATGATAAGAACACTCGAACACCCTGTATTTAAGTACAACTCACACCAAACGCGTGTACAGCAGCACCATTACTGGCGTCGTGCGACCACCTACCTACCCCAGCATACGCAATGAGACTTCCGAACCAACACAAGAAAAATGGACCCTATTTGTATTCAGATAAGTTTTCATTTCTCTTGCATTGAAATTTGGACATGCGTCCTTTTTAGCAATTCAAGATTGAACGAATGCAAAGTCTTTTTGGAAATGCAAACGTCTTTTTCTATATATTTAATTTTAAGGTTACGTTTTCCTTGGTAATCAACTCTTAAAGTGAAATCTCATCGCATATTTATTTATTTATTTATTTTTTATTATAAGATGGTTTAACTCTTGGTCAAAGATGAGGTCGACGATGGAGCGAGTTAACCCAGAAAATGCCTGTAAAGGTACTGGTACTCCCACGCACCGACGGAACACAGCAAGCTGTTTGGCGTCGGACTTCGATAGGAGGGTGGTCGCGAACCAGACGGCCCTTTACAGAGCCTACCACACCGCATGAGACCATAGGACGACACCTCAGATTCAGAAAAAAAATGAAGTGTCGTTGCCTGGGATGGATTACTAGGAGGCAGGTCTCATTTGTGTTTCCTTAGTCGCCTCTTACGACATCCACGGAAAGAGATGGGGTGGTGTTATTCTTAACCGATCACCACACGGCCAAAAAAATATACTGGGGTAGGTGTACCAAATGGTGGGTTCCTTATTATTTCTTTCGAGTTAAGAAATTATATTTACTGTGAGTGTGAAAATCGGTCACATCTGTATGTGGGGTCTTTAAATTAGTTAATGAAACTTAGAAACGAAACTTAGAAGGGTGATTCTGTCCATTAAACTGAACAATTTTCCCCAAAGAAACCAAATTAAATTCTCAAAAAAAAATTGTCTACGTCTCATACAAAGGCAAATCAGCTGACCGCACAAGTTGAATGGAAAGGCCATTTGTTTCTTTTTTTTAATGTTTCGGCTCTTTTTCATGTTCCATGGGCCTATTCACATCCTTAATTTTCGCGAACTAATTTAAAGTCACTCAATATTCAGATTTAATTGATTTTTACAATCACTGCAAGACCATTGTTGTTTAGTGTGACTTTTATTGGATACAGGCAAAAACGTAATAAGTAGCAACGCTTTGCTACATATCGCACTTCGCTGCACACGCACCTGATGGGCTAAGATACGCAATGGAGCTTGACTCTCATGAGAATACATTCCTGAATCAGATCCAAGGAAACTAAACCATACATTAGTTTGGTAGCATTTACTACGATTTTTTTTTTTCATTTTCTGAAGGATTGTAATCTGTGGTATCGGAAACATTTCTGACAATGCCGGCTTTTGCGTTTGAACTTTTGAGTGTTCATTCTGCAATTCAAATAAATGCAGACTCATTAACCCGTCACGCGCTTGTTTACGCCGCGTGCGATACAAATCCGGCACCCACGGGTGTGCAAAATTCGTGCGAAGGTTTTATGGTAAAATTTTGCTTGGCTTGATTCAGTAATCTACTCTAATTAAAGTCAGTCTCAGTGCGCATTATTGCCCAGCTTCAGGCGTAGTACACTTCCTTAATGTGACAGTTCATTATTTAGACCATTTATCCAGTGGCCGCCATTTTATCTATCGGTCTATCTCTGATCACTACGTGTGGACAGACAAAATAGCAGTTGCCACTAATGGTCTCGATAAAGTATCAACTATGGCAGTGTATTGAGACAGCAGCCTTCGTGCTGCCAGTCTAGGTGTGGTCTGCGCTAAGCGCATTTTTCAGGAGTATCGTGAAATATATTTTAAACCTTTTTTTTATACAAATTTTTATTTTATGATCTTTGATTTTATAGGTAAAATAACGGTACCTAATTATAATTTAGCAAGAATTTTCACATAGATTCTTTTATTTAAGTTCATGCATTTACATATTATTTTTCAAAAATTATTTTAATATGTTATAGATAAGTATCTGAATTTTGTAAAAGGACATTTTCATTGATGATGAATATTAAATGATATGAAGAATTATTTATATCTTGTATTAGTTTATTAATCCCATAGTCTTAATCGACAAAGAAAGGAAGGACACCACACAGTATATGGCATAAACCAAGCGAAACAAACTTAGTTACTATATTTTCGCCATGGACTTCGTTCCCGTGGGAATTTGGGAAAACTGTGTAGCCTATGTGTCATCCAGGGTGTCAGCTACCTCCATACCAAAAAATTATCAAAATTGGTCCATCCATTTGACCGTGAAGAACAAAACGTCCATACATACAAACTAGTATTTTTAGCGTAATCCAGTGGCAAGTCGATTACGTTTGATCTCAAGTTCGTCATACACTGCTTTTCTACAAAGTAGGCCCTACTTAGTACAGAAGCAATGTATGTCACTATTTGAGATAAATCGACTTCGTCTTCGGGGTTCTTCAGATCTCGATCTCAGAATTAGTTGGCAACACTGATGATGTTTGTCATTAATGGGTCTTTGGCGGGAACTCGGCGTGAGCGGTTGCTTTGTCAATTGAATTTTTGTTTTCAGCGTGAAAAAGTTGTTTAATGTGTAATAGTGATAGTGTATTATGCAGTAAATTGACTAAAATTCGTGTAGTGATGAAAAATTCAAGTGATAACAGTGTTTCTGCTCCGTTTGGTACCGACAAAGATCCTCGCGGTTGTGCTTCTCGCCGCCAGTTTTCGTAAAACAGACGCTATCCGGTTTTACGCAGAACATGAGGAGCTAGGCTTAGGTTAAGTTGAAGAAAGAATATTTTTCACTGAAGACATGGCTGTATGGACATAGTTTCCTCTGCCTTTCCCGAAAGGGATAAATCTTGGATAAATTTAACAAAAAAAAAATTGTCATTAATGTCAAATTGGCAGAAAAGAAGGGCTGATCCTATTTTCACTGACATCCCACGGTCCGCTTTTTTCACACAAAAAGCGTTCAGTCATTAAAAAAGAAAGAGACCAAAGATAAGTCCATACACGAAATGATTTTTTGTCTCACTCTATAGTTTTACATAACGCCAAATAACCGAGTTGACAGATGTGTTTTTTCGGTTGTTATTAGTGAAGAGTAAAACGAAACAAAAACTAATTAAATAAATTACTATAACAGCGTCTCGGTCTTTGTCATGAATGATTGTAGAAATCTTTAAAATTGGCCGCAATCTTGTTTGTTTTGACTATTTCTACTAATACCTACTGCTGGTTCTACTGATACCTACTGCTGATTAAGCGGGGCGGCAATTTGAAAAATATAGATATTCTTAGAGGACACATGAGGATATTGAGGATACAACAATGAGTATTTTAAGATGTGGAAGCCAGCTGGATTCGACCCTTATCGTATTTTAGAGGTCAAATGACAACATCGATGATGTTTATTCCGTTCTAATGTCTTTTTAGGAATCCAATTGGGAGGGTGTAAGGAAGTGACATAAACAACAAATCTACACATCATCTGCTTTCTAATGACACCCTAATCATCAAAATCGGTTCAGTAGTTTAGTCCAAAATTTTTTTTCCATTTTAGAGGTTGTCTAGCTAGATGACTAGGTACTGATTGCTGAAAGAAAATGAATTGGTTTGAGAACTAAAAGCATCGGAGAGTATCTTCTACCCTTCATACATACATACATAAGCTCACGCCTTTAATACCCATTGGAGTAAGCAGTGCATTAGGAGTCTTAGAACCACTTGATGTCACGTTCGACATACAATTTTGAGGGTTATTAGATGAACCAATGATGTATAAAAGTGAGAGGTTTTCAGACTTTCGCCTATAAACCTATAATACAACAAAACCTTCGCGTCCTACTTACTGACTTTTGTAGTATGCCCGGGAAGAGTTGGCAGCTGGTACTTTTTAAGCTTAACTTGCACTCCCAGTTCAACGTGGAAGGCTATCTTCTATTTCACTCATTGTGTCGTAGACACGGCAGCACATATGGCTATACATGTTGTCCTTGACGTCGCGTCGCCCTTATCTCGGACGTAATAGCGACGACATTCGTATTGAAAATGGTAACCTGACGTGCTGTTGTCTGTTATTAGAAAGAACAAATTGTTCCAACACTGGTATTGATTCCGAGCTGATATCGCTGGAGCTTTTCAAAAGCTTATACTATCTTCTTCTTCTTCTTATCGTGTAGGTATATTCAAGAATGAGACGAACTTGGCTAACCCTGGTGTCAGAGTTTTCAAACCGCACAATAGCCTCTGAATTGGTTTTAACGACTATAGTCAATCGACAACAGCCAGGACCGACAGCTTAACGTGCCGTCCGAAGCACGGAAACGCTCGTGATAAATTGCCTCTTTTGGTCACCCATCAGGTTCCTTGCCTCTGTGTGCGTCACTTAACCTTACTGATCGGTTGAGATCAGCGAGAGCCGCTGGGTTACGAGCGCTTCAAGCTTAAACTATAAACTTCTAGAAAAGCTTTCTGGGTGTCGAAAGCAGTCTTCTTGCCCCTGCCATGACGATACCGCGTCGTCGGCTAGACACAGTGTAGCATCCGTAAAATGCATGGAAAATAGGCATATTCATGCATTGTGTTGGATTAGCTACCAGTTTAAGAATAGGTATGCCTATTCATAAAGTGCATTTTTATGAATAGAATAGAATGCCTGAAACTTTACCCAACACCAAAGGCAATCTTTAATTCTTCGGGAGTATTTTGGTTGAAAAAATGCAAAGTTATGGGAGCCAGAGTCCGATTCGCATTTAGTTTTTTTTTGTTATAGCGGTAACAGAAATAAATCATTTGTGAAAATTTTAACTGTATAGCTATATCAGTTCATAAGATATAGCCTGATGAGTAGTGACAGACGGACGGACGAACACACCCTTTGGACACGGAACCCTAACAAGTGGCTGTATAATGAATTACTTCTTTGCCAGTGTTAAATATAGAAAAAAGTGTGGCTGTACATTCATGTAATCCTTTGCCCATACTAAAATTTAAAAAAAAGGTTAGTAGAAATAGCCTTGTCGGAAAAGAGTGTGTGTGTGTTTTGTGCTGATTTTTTTACAATATTCGGTTATAAAATGGTAAAGCAAACAATTAAAAGCAATCGGGGATAAGTCCGAAACATAACATAAGCATCAGCCTTCCGTTGATCTACATATAGGTCTTGTGTATATTGAAACTTGATCATGGCAAGATCTGGAAAAACTGCGCAAGAATTCATACAGTCATCGTTTTCGCCCATTGTAGCCGTATTATGCAGCCCCAGGGTGGAAAATGTAGTCTCCAAAAACAACTTATCATTCACAGAATTATTGCAGCCATTTACATCTATGGAATGGGAAGGTAACTTATTGTAAAATGTTCATAAATGACAGTATTATTGTCTTACATTTTTATTTTCTTCGCAGCTCTGTGGCCGTTTGCCATTTGCCATTTAATCAATAAGTTGAGTTATTTGGTCAGCGTGTCTCAAAAGGAGCAGCCCACGCGACTTGGAAAATTTTCTAAAATTTACTTTTGTTTGTCTCTTTTATTTGTAGACTTTCAAAATTAGTATGATTTATGAAGTGAACTACATAATTACTATTTTAACAGGTCAGTTCCGAGAACCTGGAGGTAGTGTATGTATAATAAAAAACTGGAAACTGATCATAAGAGATGTCAACTGGAAACCTGTACAACCAACTGAAGCTCGGAGGCAGTTGAACAATGCTGTATTGCATAATTACAATGATAAAACAGTTATCATAGAGCTGGGTAAGCTTAAGTGCTAATATTTTGAACATTATCTTCCAGAACTCCAGCAGCTATCCAAACAGCTATTAAAAATGCAGACTCAGTACCTATTTTCTGTTTTCTGGCTCCCCAGATACAGCTCAAGTTCTTCTACATGAACTAAATTTTTTCTATTTTAGTAGAAATGGATAAAATATTTTTAACAAAAAATTAAACAGCCTTCAAAAAGGGTGAAATATTTTTTTAAAGATTTGTTCACTAGTAAGTAGTGGTTACGGGTAAAACAGCAAATAGGTGAATTCATAGCGGAATATGGTAAATAGAGAGGAATGTTTTTTTTGACGTCGGCGCCGAACAAATACATGGCATAATTATCTTAGTATTTATACTGCCAAAAGAAGCTTGTGCGAATACTTATTTCAATTAACTAGGTCCTGTTCAAACCGGCGCCGTCGTAAAAAAAACATTCCTCTCTATTTACCATATTCTGCTATGAATTCACCTATTTGCTGTTTTACCCGTAACCACTGTGAACATAGCTTTAAAAAATTATTTCACCCTTTTTGAAGGCGGGTTAATTTTTTGTTAAAAATATTTTATTTTATTCTTTTTAAAGGTTATCATTTATCTATTTCTATACATATTATAAAGAGGAAAGATTTGATTGTTTGTTTGTTTGCATCGAATAGGCTCCGAAACTATTGGACCGATTTGAAAAATTCTTTTACTATTAGAATCCTACATTATCTGAGATGGACATAGGGTACACACACGATATTCCCGAATTCCCACGGGAACGAAGTCCCGCGCGGGAAGCTAGTTAATATTATAAAGAGGAAAGATTTGTATGTTTGTATGTAACGCATAGGCTCCGAAACTACTGGACCGATTTGAAAAATTCTTTCACCATTAGGATGTTACATTATGCCTAAGTAACATAGGCTACATAATTTTCACGAATTCCCACAGGAAAGAAGTCCCGAGCGGGATGCTAGTCATTTAAATAACTCCCTCGTAGATTTATTATAAATCACTCGAGATTAAAGAGCGATATAGTGATCAATTACTCCACCCCACCCCACGGAAAGATATGAGGTGGTAATATTCATAACCAGTCGCAAGATGGCAAGACAGATACAGGGTAGTACAATTCTCAAACCGATCGCCAGATGGCATGAAAGATATGGGGTGATATTATCAACCGATCACCAGACGGCCGGAAAGTTGTGTGGTGGTAATATACTCTACCGGTCACTAAACGGTGACCGTTAGAGTAGGTAGCCCCAGGAGACGAAGGAGCCCCAAAAAACAACTTAAAAGTTCAGGGAACAACTTCGCTTTTGCTTCGTTTACATTGATGATCTATTATCATCCACATATATGACCGTAAATTTCAGTTTTTTTTATTTTTGACCTAAACTGCTGAAGCGATTTCGATAAAATTGTTATGGGACCAATCTGGAAGTAGATTCTTCCGAACTAATAAAATTTTTTTGAAATCGGTTTACAAATGACGGAGTTTTGAGGTAACAAACAAAAAATTAAATAAATTTTTTTTAAAAAAAAAACACCCGAATTGAGAACCTCCTCCTTTTTTTGAAGTCGGTTAAAAAGTAATTAGATACTAGAGAGTAATGATTTCATAAGTTTAACTAATGATTTAAATGTCTACCAACAAGAGGAAAGGCCTATTTGTTGCCTAGACAGGTGATCCATCCATCCATTGCTAAGAAGCACTGCATAACTCCAGTGATTTTACCATTTGAATTAGACTATTAAAAATACCCATTTCAGATGGTCGCAAGTTTGACGTTCCTCAATCAACACCATGGTTTGATGCATGGAGGGAGACTTACCTTGAGGTCCAGTTTCCTTCTGACCATGAATATACTAAGCATTTTGTATCCTGCATCATAGTAGGAACAACATACGATGACAACGTTGTGGATACTTTCAACTCCCTGAATCAGCAATATGCTCAGTTGCAGAATGTCACACCACCAAAATTACCAAAATGGTTCAATAATGAAATTTTAAAATCATATCTCTTGTTGCATGATGTTTCTTCTGTAACTAAGGATAAGTGAGTATATTTTATAGCATTTTTTAAATGAAAATGATCTTAATCCAGAAACCCAGATTAATAACGTCCCTTCTGAAAAAAGTAAAACAAAAATCAGTTTTATTTTATTTTACTTGAAACAATTTTAGTACAGTGTAATATGCAATTAAAACTGCATTATGTATAATATTTTTTCAGAGCTGAAACAGCATTTGAAACCTTAAAGCAAACTTTTGGAGCTGCAAATTGTTTTATGCTTCCCATAAACTCCAAAAGCACGGTAGATCCTTGCTTGCCAACGGATTATTGGTCTCAGTACATCAAAAGGTCTTATGAAACCAATGTATGTATTTGTTCTTTATAAATATCCTTATTACTTCAAGTCTAAATGAGGGACAATGAATTAACCCATAAACATGTTTTTTAATCTAATAAGAAAATAGATGTGTACGTGAATGGAAAAGCTGTTTTCAGATTGATGCCATGTCATCTTCCCTCACAACAACACCAGTAGAACCTCAGGCTGCTTTTCCACCTAACACTGCTCCTCAAGGTACTCAATGAAATAAACACTTTTGGTCTCTTTACTGAATTCATAACTTTAGGAACATTTTGTGAACAAACTTGGGTTTATCCTTTGTTAGTTTTGTTTTTACCTTTTTTTAACTCTGTGCCCCAATATGTAAAAAAAGTTTTTGTTTTATACTTTTATTTTAATTTTAGAACAGTCTTACATAATATTGATACACTATTTTTCTCATTAAGTAATACATTCCTAGTAATTTTTTTCTATAATGTGACGTGTGTCTGCCTGAGAATAAAGGTATCGATATATCCTTGTTATATAATTCTGCTGCCTTTATACCAGTTTGATATGTATTCAAAAATATTAATATGAGATGATTTCCTAGAAGAGAACTCAGTTGGAAGTAAACCTGTTCTGAGCGTCTTGTTCTCTGTAACTGACTATCAGTATAAATGTTTGTATACAATAAAATTATAATAAAAAATACCTTGGCACGAGTCCTACTAACAATGGTCCCTTTTAGGTGCTCTTAGGCTTTTATTCTTTGTAGAGAGGTCATGTGATGTGCACTTAATCAAGATCCACATTACTATATGAACTGTGTTTTTCTTTAGGTGAAAACTTGTTAACCATTTCCACAAACCAAGAAGCTTTGCATCCACTAACAGCTACTGAAAATGATGTTTATGACAATGCAAATAGTCTGCAGGTAAGATATCCTTATAACACAAACACAGTCAGTCAGATATTTTTAAAGCACTTTTAAATTCAGGCGCAAACTTATTTGATCAAACAGCCTGAAGGATGTAGGAAATATTGCATGCGGAAACTAACAAGTCTTAATAAGTGTCTCAGAACGTTTTAATTGTATAACTTACCCACCAGGATTTTATCCACTGAAATATAAAAAATCCTAGAACACAGTCATCTATCAGAATACTTTATTTGATTTCAGACACATTCATTCTCTGGAAGTTCTGAAAGCGTCAGTGTGTCTGGGAAAACTCTAGATTACACAACAGAAATCCATGGAGCAGCACTGAATGCAACTGACATTGAGTCCATTAAGAAATTTTTACACGATTACGCTGCGAAGTCGCTATTGCCACACGTAGAGAAGCAAATATCACAACTTTCTGAAGGCGTATGTATTCATCCGATTATATTTTAATTAGGATTAAGTACCTATAATTTTTATAACTTATTTCTTATCTATGATTTTTAGGTAACAACTAGAAAAGGGGTTAGCAGATCTCTCATATCAGCCACAAAGAGATGGTTTAACACAGGAAAAGGTGGAAATACTACAGTCAACAATACTGTTATGTATGTAGTAGTCAATTTATCCCTACTAATATTATAAATGCGAAAGTAACTCTGTCTGTCTGTCTGTTACGCTTTCACGCCTAAACTAATGAACCGAGTTTGATGAAATTTGGTACAGAGATAGATTAGAGCCTGGGAAAGGCTACATTTTATCCCACAGCGGGCACGATGTAACCTGTAGTCCACGCGGGCATAGCCGCAGGCGGAAAGCTAGTAAATATATGTTTCTATTGTTGATACTGAAAGATTTTAGGTTTTTCCATCTTCCTATTTATATGGTTCTAAATAATTTATTTATTATTTTTATTCTTCCCAGTGTTTGCAAGTAAGTGCTTATAGTGCCTTATTCTCTCAATGTGCTTTTTATTTTAAACTACTTTCTGCCCTTGGACAACTTCCAGTCCCTTGGAACCCACGAAGGAAAGGAAACACAAGGGTCCCTTGGAACATACACAGAGACAGACTTGAACACCCATGACCCGGGAACAAACATCTGCTTTTGTACAAATATTTGTCCCGATCAGAAATCGAACCCTGGGGCCGTTGATCAAGAGGCGGCGCCACTACACTCGATCAAACCGGCCGTCAAATAAACGAACACAATTTAACATTTATAATATTAGTAAGGACTCGGAGAATATTAAGAGGTAGTAGTAAGGTTTTTGCGGACTGTTCATTGCAGGCTTAAGTGTTAAAATGTATCTGTTTCATATTTTTAGTTACTCAAACGACTGTCCTGAACTGCAGTTAAGGCGTTTAGGAGATCTGTGGTTTATGTGCGGTCAATGGCAACGCGCTTTTGACGCGTACCACACGGCTAAGAGGGAGTTCTATGCAGATAGTGCGTGGCTGTGTTACGCGGGAGCCCTCGAGATGGCGGCTGTAAGCGCTTTCATGGCGGGCGAGGCGAGCCGTAAAACGCATGCATATATGGAAGAGAGCATTGTGACTTATTTAAATACTTGCAGGTCAGTAAAAAGTTTGTTTCTTTAGTTTAGTATTAGCTATGATACTTGGGTTTTTTAAGAGCATTGAAATTTTAAAGAAGTAGGTATAAGTTTGTCAATATTTGTTTACGGCTGGACTAAAGGTGCGCAGGACATCATTATTAGTTTAATTAATACGACTATTAGCCGTAAATCGCCTTAAGTGTCTTTTTGTTCCAGAATGGTCCAGTATGCAGTGAGAGCGACGTTGTTATCCGTTCTATGCCTTAGCAGTTCTGGACTTCATGGGGAAGCCGCCAAACAATTGATTCGCATGACCTCTGAGGACAGTGACCTACGCAGCGCAATGCTGTTAGAGCAAGCGGCCCTTTGTTTTCTCTCTGGCCCAGGAACCAAGGCTATGTGTAGGAAATATGCCTTTCACATGGTTCTTGCTGGACATAGGTTCTCGAAATCGGGGCAGAAGAAACATGCGTATAGATGTTACAAACAAGCTTATCAGGTATCTAAACAAGTGCTTAAATATGCGTAGTTAAATAAGAGATACGGAAACTATGCGGAGGAATTCACGAGATACCAGGAAAAATCAAAGCTACTTGGGTTGCGCTCAGATAAAGTTTAATTTTGTTTGAACGTGCGCCATGCTAGTAATTTTTTCGTACGCATATGTCCAAAACTATATTTGAACGTTAACTGACCTATTTTTATTACGTATTTTACGTGCTGCGGCCGAATCCACGGTTCATGATCGGCTGCGCACCCTTATCCATCAGAATTTGCATATGATTGTACTTAAATTAAAATCAGCGATTTGTCTTTCGGTGTTAAAGAGATATAATCTTAGACAAAATGGCGGTTGCTATAGAAGGGGTCTATATCAGTTGAAAAATTATAGTGTGATCATTACTGCTGTCTCGCGCCTTAAGTATGCGGGGGCAGAGGGCGGTCGCTATTTCGTCGTCATCGCCAGCAAACTACGGGAACAGGGATTTGCCCCACACAACTCTTTTCTTTGACATTGACAAAATAACGATTGTGGACGCATTTTTCCAAGAATAGGAAATATGCATGAATTTTTTTATCGCACTGATTAACAAAATATGAAAATACCGTAGTTGAGATGACGCATTTAATATACGCATTTAAAACTATTAATTACGCACCGATTAGACAGAGAGATCCGACATGGACTGTGACGTCACATGTCACTACGTCCATACAAAATCCGTATTAAATTTCGTTTTGCTAGAAAGAGATATAAATCTTAGATGGCTTATATCTTTTTTAATTTCATACTTATTCGAAAAATAGTTTTACTAAACTGCTTATTACATGAACGAGGATAAATTTTTTAAATTAAAAAAAATCATGCATATTCCCTATTGAACTGAGATATGAATGGGCGCAGGTGTACTCGGAGAGCGGCTGGCGGCTGGCCACGGACCACGTGCAGTTCGCGCTGGGCCGGCTGGCGGGCGCGCTGCGGCGGGCGGGCGCGGCCGTGCGCTGGCTGCGCGGGCCGCTCGCGCCGCGCTCGCTGCAGCCGCCGCACCAGCAGGCCGCCTTCCTCGCAGAGTACATGCTGGCTCACCAGGTCACTACATGCACTGTTCCACTAGGGCGAGGTGACGCGGGTTTAGAGCCACTTGATGCTCGGCCTGCCCGGAAAGTAAAGACGTCCATAAAAATTGTGAAATCATTTTAGTTTTGTTTTAAAATCCGGTTCCTCGCGCCGCACTCGCTGCAGCCGCCGCACTAGCAGGCTGCCTTCCTCACTGAGTAGGTGCATGCTGGTTCACCAGGTCACTACATGCATTGTGTTCCACTAAGGCTAGCGGGCGAGGTGATGCGTAGTTTAGAGTCACTCCATGCCTGTCCTAAATGTTAAGGTGTCCATAGAAATTGTGAAATCCTTTTTATTTTAGTATGAAATCCGGTTCTTTGACCCTCTGAGAGTAGAGGAAATCTCCAGTTGGCCGTCGATTCATACAACATAATTAAATTAATAAAATATTCAATTCTGAGCAAAAACTTAGCCTTGTTACAGGAAAAACTTTAAATTAAGATTTTTATCTATATGTATAAGAAGAACAGTATAAAACTATGTGTAACCATTTTTTTTGTATATCGCTCTAGACCACAATTTAGCTTATTAGATTAAATTAGAGCTAATCTAAAATAAAACTATGTCTGCGTTGCTTTTGACTTTGCACGCCTGACATATTTTGTAAATGATGAATTGGTTGTCCAATTATTACCACCAGAATAATGTTACCTCGTCTACATAAATTTCATTTTATTCGGAAAACTTACCACCTAATTTCGTAAACATCAAATATAAAACGGTACCTAATATTTGATCTTTGTATTACAGCAATGGATAGAAAGCTCGGATGAGTATAAAGACCGTCTGCCTCCGTTGCCGTTGCCGCTACTAGAGAGTGAAGCCACTAAAGTTCTTTGCGTGGGTCCCGCGCCCCTCTCTTCCCCGGGTCGAACCCCAGCTACTTCGCTCAAGCTGCAAGACGATACACAAACAGAAACAGAACAAAACTATTGGAGTAAAATGGAGGAAATGCTTTTACAAGTTGCACAAGGGAGCGTGCCCATGATATTTAAACCTACCATCGATTTATATACGGACAAGACTGATAGCTATCCTATAGTGCCACAAGGAGGTATGGATTTTCAACCGGTTAAAAAATAAAATGTGTTTCAATATCAGTTAAGAAGTCTTTTGAAGCGATCTGTAATAACTGCTGGAGCTTACTTGAGCTTTAAGGTTTAATTTTTTTACTTACGTGTAATTCTAGCTGAGATTTTTATATTTTCAGAACCGATCCAAATATCAATCACATTGCGGAATCCTTTAAAGATCTCACTAGTCTTAAAAGATCTAGAACTATTGTGGCGATTTGTTCCGAGTTCAGAAGATTCTAATGCTCCTAAGGAAGCGATTGTTAATAACGAACCTTATGTAGCAACCGGCGATAGTCTCGACACAGGTGTTATATGCGGACAGAAAATAAAATCAGTGATTTTGGAGGGCGACTGCAAGAAAGCTATAACATTTTCTTTAACACCGTTACGAGTTGGACAACTTTGTGTGCAAGGTTTAGCTTACAAGTAAGTCATGAGTTAAATCAAGTGTATATCATGCTTAACAATAACAGTGGACTGAATCATTTGAATATTCTTCTTTATGTGTAAAGAGATAAGTAAGCCTTCAGCTCCTCCAAACACATGAAGAGAACATAAAAGATTGTATGTCCCTTTACACATCCAGTTTCTATTCATGAATCAATAAGCTAACTGCGCGAAATAGGGACCTAATTTTTTTTAAACGCTTAACCGCGTCTAGGAATATTCACAAGATTTTTAAGGGAAAGAATGATATTCAGGATCTAATAATTTTCTTAGAAAAATACTGAGCTATCCTGCCTTCCCAAAGGTCCCAATTTTTTAAATTGTTGAGTTCCCGCCAGAATAGGGTCCCAATTATCAAAAGTTGTTTGAACATAGAACAATGCATTTTTAAAATTAATACTATCAACCTAAAGCCTAGTATAGAAAGACTCAACTTATTTTCAGACTAATAAATGCTGGAGAAAGTGGCAACGAAACAGGAAGCGTAACAATATCAGGAAAAGTAGATTTGTTGTCTGGAGTAAACAACAGCGAAAAGCGGTTACAAATTACTGTTATACCACACGCGCCATGTTTACAGGTCAGTTACAATTGAATGTGATTTTATTGTGAATGACGAAAGTGACATGGCTTTTTGACGAAATTACCTCACCAAGGATTGATTACTGAAACTCAGTCGTAACGTCTTCGCTTACTGATCTTATCTAACAGTTGCGGGCTCTATTCCCGATTAATACCGCTGCCACATTAGGTCATTTTTAAGTGCATTGTAGGTTTTTTTTGTGTTCTACTTTGATTGGTGTATTTTTATGTAATATATTTTGTTGCGCCCTTTGGCAGGACTAAGCGGAGTAGCACTTGAAAAAGTAAAATAAAATAAATACCCATAGTACTCAATCGAAGTACTCAAAAACGAATCGAAGGCTAATTTAAGTACCTATCTCAAGTTTGATATTTCTTCTATAGATGACGTTCTCCGAGACAAGTAGCGAGGTGATAAGCGGTGAGATGCGGACCATTGACGTGGAATTCCGCAACGTGGGCCCAGTTGACATGCAGACAGTATACATTGCCGTGTCTCATCCTGACTCCATCGCACTGGTCCCTAACGAGCGGGAAAACGACTTTGAACTGCTCTATGATGACAAATATCGAGAGCCTGTCGTGTATCCTGGTAAATATAGTTACAGGAAAACAAGTTAGGGCATCTCTCCTGCACCATGCGACTGTCAGTTTTCTTCTATTTTTTTTACGGACTTCATTCCCGTGGGAATTGGGGAAGATTAGCTTGGCTATGTATTAATCCAGGGTGTCAGCTACCTTCATACTATTTATCAAAATTGGTCCAGCTGTTTGAGCGTGAAGAAGTAAGACTTCTTCTTATCGTGTAGGAATAGTCAAGTGTGTGGCGAACTTGGCTAACCCTGGT
>CATLJT010000312.1:0-13129 GCA_949987775.1 Aproaerema taeniolella
ATCCTAAACGGTAATTCTGATTAAAAAACGATATGAGAAACCTAAACATGATTTTTAAATACCTATTCAACGATACCCCAGTTGACATAGTTCGTCGATTTTCATTTTTTCTTTTTCACATTATGGCGTCTCAAATCGACCATTTTGATTTTTCAAATCTTTTATACTTTCTATGACACTCGCGCCGTCATGACAAACCCAACGACGTAGCCTCAAAGGTACAAACATACATACATACATAGGCTGATAAACACATTACCCTCCTTTGCGTCGCGCAGTGGGGTAAAAAACATTAAACTAAGAATACGTAATTGTGTTACCAGCACCGATAACCACGAATTATTGATTGGTAAAATGATGGTCCCGAGGGTCACTGGGTCATACATACACATCACACAACCACACGTTTAGTCAGAAACAAACAAAAACTAGACTCGTGCAAAAAAAACTACTTATGAGGGCGATGGTATTTCCACCTTATAATAATCCACGTTTTTTATTAATCACGTTTTTTGCTATTAGCATTAAGCAGAGACTTATTTATAACATCGATACTCACTCAGTTATCAATCATTACTTAAGTGACTTTAAATTAGATTAGTTTCCGAAACTTTAGGGTTTTGTGGTCGTGTGATCACCGCAGTTGAGAAAAATATCTCCCTATTTCTTTCCGTGGGTGTCGTAAGAGGCGACTAAGGAAACACAAATGAGACCTGCCTCATATTAATCCACCCCAGGCAACGACGCCTCACTTTGTTCTGAATCTGAGTTGGCGTCCTATGGTGTCATGCGGTGTGGTAGGCCCTGTGAAGAGCCGTCTGGTACGCGACCACCCTTCTACCGCAGTTCGACGCCAAAAAGCTTGTTGTGTTCCATAGCTGCGTGGGAGTACCTGGGTTAATTCGCTCCAGCGTCGACCTCATCTATGACCTTGGTCCAGATTGAGGTCAAGGATTAACCCATCTCTTATAATTAAAAAAAACTTTAAGGGATGATTATCTCCATGAAACTGAACAACATGAAGTTGTGGACTCATTCTCACATAAACTAGAATATTCGCTAATTTAAAGTCTCCCAATACTTGGACATTCCAGGTTATTTCGGAGAGTTTGGGGTAGCGGCCCTGTCAATAATGCAATAAAAATATATTTTCCAAAATTACAAAAGATAAAAAAATATATATGAAAACTGATACAATTTTATTTTCATTTCACCCGTCTCGCGCTCGTTTACTTCGCGTGCGATACAAATCCTGCACACACGGGTGTGCAAGAATCGCGTGATGGTTTAAAATTAGAAATTGATAATTTTGGAGATACTTACAGTGCTGCTATTTTCTTATTGTGGTTCGGTAAATTTCAAAAACAAGAATATGACAGACATTGTTTGCTGATGCTGAGACACATTAAAAAAAACGGGTTGCACTCCGGGAGTGCCGGCAGACAGAAGTGAAAACTTCCTTGCGGTCTAAGAAGTTTTCACTTCACCCTCCGTCTTACGAATTTTCGATCAGGGTCACGTGACCCTGACGCGAGTTTAACATTTTTTACCCATCTAAAAAGTGCACAACGCCGTTAAAGAAGTTTTCCCTTAATTTTTTTTTATTGTTTAATAGGACATTCAGGATGCCACTTAAAACAAGTCAAGATTACATGAAATACATACAAACAAACATTAAAGGATTTAAATACATACATACGCATTCGTTCTATTGACCCTACTGACTCTCTAGTCAGTAGGGTCAATAATAATAAACGGTTCACACTCAAAGGCCCACACTAAGGTTTTCCCTTGTGTCGTGGGTCCCTTGGAACACGCAAAGACAAACACAAACACCCATGACCCGAGAACAAACATCTGCTTTTTATACAAATAAAATAGAACAATGTAGGTATTCCGGTTTATGTTTCAATTAAATTAGTGTTTCAAAAGTTTTACATCAACTAGACAAATAGTGTAACATATACTTCAGTGAAAGTTAGTTCTGTACTCACTGAAGAGCACGATAGAGACCTGCCTCGCGGGCCCGAGGGCTCGCGCCGCCCACTGCGCGGCCCGGCCTGGCGCCGGCCCGGGGTGGAGCACTGTCATCGCACTCTACTGCTGTCTGCTCGCCGCGGGTACTGTCTACTGAAGGTACTGTCTGCTGAGGGTGCTGTCTACTGAAGGTACTATCTACTGAGAGTGCTGTCGCTCTCTGTATCGTTGCGCCGGCGCCGCGAGTCACACTACACGTGCAGTACGCGCACCGCACGCTTTATGCCACACGCAGCGGGAAAACACACATGTGTAGTGAGAAGCCAGTTCATGCTTTCCTCCTCTTTTCCTCTCATTGTCTACCTCCAGCATCTACTACCGCGTAATAAATAAATAGTACCTACGCACGCTTTTCCACATGAGTAATATAATTTAGTTTCATCTAACCACAGATGTATCACTTATATCTGAACTAGCTATTGTGTTTTAAACACATCATACACACCACACCGCAACACGAGATTAAAGTTTTCCTAAGTAAAATAAAGCGAATGTATAAAGTACATTTTTGTAGCTGCTACTCGTATGTTTGTTGTTGATTCACTTCACGGTTCATGTTTTTTGTGATAAGATTTTAAGTAGGTATGTGTCATAACATAATAACTCATATCATAACTTACTAGACTTGTTTCTTGTAACTAGATACCTACCTACTTAAAGCCAATGTCCATTCGATACCACATCATGAGGTAGCTAATGGTAGTACATTTTAGGTACGTTTGCATTTAAACAGGTTGGAAATTGGTCACGAATTTTGACCCATGTTAGTATTAAATTAAATTTCATCTGAATTAAAAAAAAATAAGTAGGGTAGGTATGTAGTTACACCCACGACTCTGAAGTTCACATTTACACCGGTTCTCGATCTATTACCAAAGTTAAGCAACATCTGGTGCGGTCAGTACTTGTATAGGTGACCACACCACACTGACTACCTCCTTAAATGCTTTGGATCAAGATAGTAATTAATTAATGTTTTGATGGAAAAAATCAGACATTTATTAGTTTTATTAAACACAGGATTTTATTCAATTTTTAACCGTCTTCCAAAAAGGAGGAGGTTCTATGTTCGACTGTATGTATTTTTTTTAATGTATGTTCACCGATTTCTCCACCATTGGTGGACCGATTTTCAAAACTCTTTTTTTGTTCGAAAGAGTATATACTCCAAAGGTGGTCCCATTGTCACCATGTCGGGATCTGATGATGGAATCCCATGGAAATCTAGGGAAACCCTTGAATTAAATAGGCACTTACAATGTTTCGCATGTTCTTTGTATTATTTACACAAAAAATTTAAAAATTAATAAACTTTTTAAGAAAAAACAATTAAACTGACTTCAAAAAACTGAAAAATAAAGACCAAATCATTTAATGTCCTACGTGGTACCTACTGATCTGTTTGACGTCTGTGACAAAGCAAAATAAGTTTTATAGGCCGCCTTCGCGCCGACTTCAAACAGATCAGTAGGTACTACGTATACGTAGGACTGTAGGACGTTAAATGATTTTGTCTTTATTTTTCGATTTTTTGAAGTCGGTTTAATTTTTTTTCTTAAAAAATTTTTAGGTACTAATGGAGCGCATAAATATTATTACGGAGATGTAAACAACTAGCCACTTAAATATCCATTTTACTGAACCGGTTACATCACTCGCGAGCAACTACCTAGTTAAGTGTAAATAAATTCTCATGCCAAAATAATAATAAAAAAATACATACCTAATTAGTATGATAATTATAAATAATTGAATCATCTTTAATAAAAAAGACTAATGGATTTAATTGATAAAATGGAACTCGTTATTATCTGGGTTCCGTACATAAGTATATTGTATGTCATTGTATTGTATAGTATAAAGAATTACTACGGTACGGTAGGGTGAGCAGAGCGCTGGCTCTTCTTTGTCCTCCGTTTGTTTGCTCCGCCTCTGTCTTACACCACTACACGCATTGCGCAGCTGTGATACTTTTGTGGGGGTTACACTTTTATAATACCCCCACACTTTTACAATAATTTACTTGATTTTTGTCCCTTTTTGAAAAAAAACTTATATTCTAGAAACATGAGGATCTCTTTATAATTCTGTAGCGTTTAATTGAAAGAGTTTACAATTCAATCCAAATTATTTATTTTGGAAAACAATATGTTCCATAGGGTGTGAGTATGTCTTATTCTACGAATGATTGCAGTGTGAAAAATTTTTTTTAATTTATTTACGTCTTAGTAACGTTTTTAACTGTAGTTTGCTGAACATATACCTCGTACCAAGAATGAGTTAGGTAACAATGTGATCTGATAATAAAAGTTGTATGGCAAGATCATGGGCGTTTAGAAGTCAAATAGGGGATCATCTCTACTACACTAGATTGATATCTTTATAGCACATCTTAGGAATAAAGACTAACTGGGTATAAAAGTTTAACTGACATTTATTTTAAAAACTAGCCATGCTCAAGTCAGACTCGTGTAAAATAATATTATTACATTTTTTTTTTATTAACTCTTGACCATAAGGTCAAAGATGAGGTCGACGATGGAGCGAGTTAACCCAGAAAATGCCTATAAAGGCACTGGTACTCCCACGCACCGACGGAACACAGCAAGCTGTTTGGCGTCGGACTTCGGTAGGAGGGTGGTCGCGAACCAGACGGCCCTTTACAGAGCCTACCACACCGCATGAGACCATAGGATGACACCTCAGATTCAGAAAAAAATGAAGTGTCGTTGCCTGGGATGGATTACTAGGAGGCAGGTCTCATTTGTGTTTCCTCAGTCGCCTCTTACGACACCCACGGAAAGAGTTGGGGTGGTGTTATTCTCAACCGATCACCACACGGTATAAACTCTTAATACTAGGAAAAAATGTAAAAACTGTATACTTACCTAGGCTACAGCTTCGATTGGAACCTATGTAGGTATATATAGCTAGATACTTTAAAGATCATGCCAAAAGAGAACCACAATTTTGAGTGTATGTCCTTACGAGCCTCAGGTAAACAATACGTACTTAAGTATGTAAATAATAAGGATTACACAGACTAAACACGCAACGAAGGTCCACTATCCTCAGTCGTATGAGTTTCCCCCGATGAGGAAGATTGTTCCCATTTTCCTACTTTATTAGAATACGTAATTGCTAGTATAGCAATATGTGGCCACGACTAACCAAAGAATAGATACCGAACTACCTAATGTTAACTTCCTCCTTCCAAGTACCTACCTACACAATTTCAAAGTGAAAACTTCTCACTTTGAAGTATGGGTAAAAATGTTAAACTCGCGTCAGGACACGTGACCTAATCGAAAGGAGGGAGAGTAGACGGCAAGGAAGTAATTTTCAAGTTATCACTTCTGCCGGCACTCCCGGAGTGCAACCCGTTGTTTTTTAATCAATGATTTAATTAGGTACCTATACAAATCTTCATCTGATTTATTCGTTTTATCAAAACGCGATGGTGATTATTAAATACAAGTAAAGGTATAATAGGACTGACATAATCACTTGACTAATTAAAACCCTTAATAAAAAAAAGAGGAAAAAAAAACTTTTGAAAAAATACAGAAAATAGTTCTTTTACTAACAATATACAGGGTATTTTTTATCACTATCCAAATTTTTCTTACGGTGTCAGAAACGTTGATAGGACGTTAATAAGGAGGAACAAAATTATTTTTTTTCAAATTTTTTAGATTTTGATGCCCCTTTTTAACGTCTTAGATTAAAGGATGAATTTTGTAAAACGCAGAAACATGGATGTCAGTGTCACAAATTGTGTTGAAGAGTAAGTACTATTACCAAGTTTCAAGTCAATTGGACGATGTTATTTTTTTTCCATACAAAAATTTCGATTTATTTTCATGCTTCAGACGATCTAGCTTGAAATATTTATATCAAATGTAGAAACGGGTCTGTTAAACATAAAGTTTACGTGCAAAAAATTTGGAAAGTAAAAAAAAAATTACCCTGTATGTATAAACATTATTTCTGTGTAATGATAAACACATTTATCATTACACAGAAATAATATTTATACAGCGTGGCGCAGTCGGGTAAAAACTTAGCCCAATTACAGAAAAAACTATAAAGATTACATAAAAACCTTTAAGAAGTCTATGGTATAAATATAATTAAGGCAAAATTAATCAAATCTGATTTGTTACAACAAATAAGATTTAAAACAACTTATGGAACTTAGATAAATCAACGTACTGAACCCTCTCCACGCGAGTTTCACTCGAACTTATCCGGTTTTTTAACAACTACGCGAACAGACTTTAAGTAGGTAGGTTTTAATAAATGTGTAGAAGGAATTAGAAAAAGTAAACAATACTGTACTTAAGTTTATCGGATGTAGTTTTGTGAACAAAAATAATCTCCGGAATGGATATATATGAGTCGCCCGTGGAACACCTACAGGAAAAGTGATTTTTTATTATTATTATTATTATAAGATGGGTTAACTCTTGACCTCAATATTGACCATAAAGTTCAAAGATGAGGTCGACTATGGAGCGAGTTAGGTAACCCAGAAAATGCCTGTAAAGGCACTAGTACTCCCACGCACCGACGGAACACAGCAGGCTGTTTTGCGTCGGACTTCGGTAGGAGGGTGGTCGCGAACCAGACGGCCCTTTACAGAGCCTACCACACCGCATGAGACCATAGGACGACACTTCAGGTTCAGAAAAAAATTAAGTCTCGTTGCCTGGGATGGCTTAATAGGAGGCAGGTCTCATTTGTGTTTCCTTAGTCGCCTCTTACGACACCCGCGGAAAGAGACGGGGTGTTTGTTTATTATTTGCTGTAGGTAGGATTTGTTATCCATATTATACAACCTATACATATACTACTTAACTAACCATTCATACTATGTAATTGTAATTGTAAGACGGGCTGGTTTCCGCAACTTGTTTAGGATGGCTGTCAGTCTAGCCACCGCAGCTCATCCAGAAGTCCCCTGGGGTCTTCCACTACTTCCGGGAGAGGCCCGGGTGTGCCCAGGTGTTTTGCCCGGTAGCTGGCCACCTCCTTGCAGTCGAACGACGTCGGCGCTTGTCTTTTCTTTCTCCATGCATGCTCTGCATAGAAGACTATCGGTGATAACTAGAGGGGGTGTTTGTTAAACATACCATGTCCTGTTACGCTCCATATTAAATTAAATATAAAAATGCGAAAGTAACTATCTGCCTGTCTGTTACCTTTTCACGCCTACATACAGATTTTTTTAAATGGTGTTGTAGTTTATGGTAGTTCCAAAATAGATATAGGCTACATTTCATCTCGAAAGTTGGTTCGGGAGCGTGATATAACTTGCACGCGGTCGAAGTCGCGGGTGGAATGCTAGTACTTCATGTGTTTATTACTAGTGCAGTAGGTATTCATGTTAGTATATCCTGTACTGTTAAGGTTAAGCGAGCTGATCTATGTTATAAAATCATGTATTAACTAGGTAATTGGTATTTTTTGAAACGGCTGTAACGACTGATGAAATTCACAGTTAAGAAATGTGCATGGATTGTAGGTCCATGGTGTTTTGAGTCAAAGAGTCAATTAATGATTAAGGTATAATACTTTATCTTACAAAAAATTGTTTATTTATGCTAGGTTTTGAAGCAAAAATAAGAAATTAGCCGCCGCAGCCCACGCTGTAAAAGCGGAGCTCTGTCCTCAGCGAGTTTTATTTATTACATAATCAGGGGGGCTACCACCTAAGTGAAGTTGATGTTGATTAACCGAATGATGAACGAATGGAATGATGTACATTGCTGTGTTTGGTTTATGTCTCGTTAATCAAGGTCTTCTTATGAAGAAGCAATAGAGAGAGCATTCCATTCGTTCACCCAGCGTCAGCTTCGCTTAGGTCAGCGTCAGCCAGTTTGTTTGGATCATCCAGTCATCCATACACTCACGTCAAAATTTCCTGTCGGGGTAGGTACAGCGTCATGTGGATAAATCTTGGATCAATACAAAATCGTGAAGCGACGCCCCATCGAGGTTACTTACCATTAGTTGGCCCCGGCTATTTCGTCAACTGTTAAAGTCGTTAAGTTTATGACTTAAATGTAATATTAAGATAATTATAATGTAAGTTTACCTACGACTTCAATCATTTCCGTTCCGACCATATAACCCATTTAATAATCATCGTTCTTAGGCAGTACATACCTAATAGCGTAATTCCTCGCGATGATGGCGTCATCTTACGGCGAGTAGTAGAATTGCGTAGTTATTTTGACAGACAGAGCAAAACGAGTTGTAAATTAAATTATTCCTGCGTTCCTGTAATGGTGGTCAAAACTCGAAATTAATGGATATTCAGTTTTTTCACAAGTAAGCAAAGAAGAAAATATCAACCGTACATAAAAATGAGAGGCGTTCTTTGTTCATCAGTCAGTATTCAGTACACAGTATCCAATCCACATCCATTCCTAGAGATTTCGGGTAAAATAAAATGTCGTATGGCAACTCTTACCGAACGTCAATGTCAAGTTGACGCTTTGTTATTATTGTCTGTCTGTCAGCTTGTTGTCAATGGGTCGTGTGAGCACGCAGGTCAGACGTAGTTACAGCCAGCTCATTACTACCTAGTTTGTGGAATCAAAACAAGTGTAGCGTCGGTGAAGAGAGTGGTCAGTAGTGGCGCGCGAGGGATGGTTACGTCGCAGTAGCACAGAGCGAGCTCGGAGGGCGAGCAGGTGAGACGGTGTATCGGCGCGTGCTAGTGCGTCCTTGTGTCGGATTGTGTCCGCGTGCCGCCGCCGCGTGCCGCGTGCCGCGTGCTCGCCTCTAATCCGGTTACCGCGTTGTTGCAGGCTGTCGGCTGTCGACATGAAGCCGCGCGACGACTTCCACAACGGCGACGGTGAGTGACATCATGACGCGACACTCGTGACAACCTACACTACACCACACGCGTGTCTCTAGGGACCTGCCTACTCAGATCTCTTACTAACTATATTATCCGCTAATTGCATTACTTCTCATATTAAGTATACTAAGTTTTTAACTAACTTTCCGCTAGCAAGATATAAAAGTAGCCTACATTGCATTTTTGGTTGAGAATGTATTTTCTTCACGTTATTGATGTTAAGAGATGTGTAAAAAATATTTTATGGTCTATTCCCGTGGGCTGCCCCTTTTCCAACACGCCGACCAATATTAAGTTACCAATGTACCTATTTAAAAGCGAATAGCACATGTTTCTCAGAAATACAGATGCTTGTAAAATGTAAATACCTAACGAGCGGTTGCGTGTTGTTATGGAAGTAGTGATTTCCTCTTGGGCTTCCTGTTTAGCGAGCCGCACTGAATGTGCGTGGTTTGTCCCGACTGCACACAAACACTCTGAAGGCTGTGTCATTGTTGGCTTCATTACAAATTGGTAAACAGACTTATTACAAAAGCTTACTTAGTTAACAAGTTCTCATTCTTGCTTTAAAAATACTGAATGAAATTGAATCCCAAAGAAATACTTCCCATTAATTTAAACAGTAATTGTTGCATTTGTGGGTTGGTGCACATAGGGGAGCCCATGGGACTAAAATTTTCATTTTTTTCTGTGGTAAAAACAACAAACAATGACTTAAAGTAAACACAAGTTCAGCAATGTTTTTTGATTGTAGTGCAAAGGCTGTAATTATTGTCCTTGTTATCTGTTCCAGTAATCTGAATACCATTATCTGTGTAGTCATGTGTCCACTATCATTGCTATTATCAATGTTTAAAACTGCTTTATATCTAAATATCTCACAGGCTTTGCAGTTATTACATAATTATCTTTATTTATAAACAAAGATAAGTACGTAACTACAGTTTCAATAAATTAAATATTAGGTCCTTACCTTTACCTATGAAATTGGCGATATTTTCTCAAGCAATTTTGTTCATAATTTATTTGATTGAAAAGCTCTTAACAAAATTGTTTTTTATTTAAAAACTTGGTCAAATTAATAAAAGAGATGTCATCTTGTTGGTAGTAAAAAAAAAAAAAACATTCGCTTATTTAATAATAATGCTATTTTTGAAAAAAAAATAGAATTTTAAACACCTGCATTTTTTAATAAAAAATATTTTTTCTAAAAAATGCAGGTGATTTAAATTATTTTATTGGCATACAAAAAAACTAACTTTTTTTTTCTTACTAATACAATAAAAAGTTGTTATCCAAAAATATCTTATTTAATTTACCTACTCGTACTACCAACGTCGGTTCAATTAAATACATCTCTTTTTTACTTTAGATATATTTACTGAAAACGAAGCTCAAACATAGCTAGCTTACTGTATTGCCCGTTTCAGTGCTTATTTTTGCTGTACATTTGTTATAATTAAAATTTTCAATAAACCAAGTATCATTAAAGTTCACTTAATGTTTTCCAAATCTTCCCATAAAATTTTGTTAAATTTGGATGTCGCATTTCTGAGAAAAATCCAAAAAAGTTAGTATGGAAAAATGAGTTTTCAAAAAATATTGTATAGAAAACGCCAATTCCATAGGTAAGGACCTAAATGTAATACCTAGTATATGAAACAAATTCAAAGTAAAATGTGGCAAATTTTTATTTTTTTATCTGTTTATTTTATTTTGAGTTCTATCAGAAAATCAAAAAGAATTGCAAGAAATATAAACAGGAAGTGAGTTGTAGGTAATGTATCAGGTATGAATCACAGAGCAGTATGATGGTGTGAGCTGTAATCCGATATTGATGTACCACATAAGTTGGTTATGAGGAGTTGTTTTCTTATCACTGTGTAATATTTATTTGCCTGTGTCCCTAGTTCCGTGATACACCGAGTGAAAATATTGTTGTACGAATCATCATGCTTGTGATGTAATTACAGCACAGAGTTTTAGTTATAGGTAGTAAGAAAATTTTTTGTCATTTTGTTGCTCAAGATTAGTAACAAGTAATGATTAGTGTTTTCTATAGCTGCCTTTTTGCGATACCTATGAATTATTGTGCGGTACTATATTTAAAACGAGGTATGTTGCAACAGTATAGCTATTTAATTAACAACCTAGGTAGTATTTTCATTCTAAGACAATACCTTTTTGCAAAGAGGAGAAACATTTACTATAAGCATTCACATTGTTTTGTATTGTTGTTAAACACCTGTTGAAGTTGGAATTTTCCACAAATGTTTAAAGTAATGAATGAACCTGTCTGCCACTGTGTTTAGTCTAGTTTTCGAATTGTTTATCTGGTATTTTAAACATCCAAGAGCTCAACACCAGGTACATATTCAAGCAGGTTGTAAATTACAACTCTATTGCATAGTTATTTATGTGATTTGAAAAATTGGCGATACTTGTCCGATTTCATAGATTTTATATTGTAAGTAGTAGTATTAGCTTTCCGCCCGCGTGGACTACAGGTTATATGATGCCCAGCTGTGGGATAAAATGTAGCCTATCCCAACGATTAATCTATATCTGTACCTTTGTTCAAAATCATTTCAATAGTTTAGGCGTGAAAGCATAACATACAAAGTTAGTTTCGCATTTAGGGATTTTATTATTTATTTAGTTTTTTAAATGTATGTTGTTATAAATAACTAGCATTCCGCGGGACTTCGTTCCCGTGGGAATTCGGGAAAGTTATGTAGCCTATGTTATTCATGGTAAAAGAATTTTTCAAATCGGTATAATGCAAAATAATAAACAAACAAACATTAAAATCTTTCCTCTTTATATTAGTATAGATGAAGAATATGGAAGATAATAGATAACATTACTCTAGGTAATTAGGTAGTCAAAAGAAAAGCTAGTCGGTCATTCGATGAAATCCGTTGGAGGCACGGCCGCGGCCGGCGGCGACCGGTTCGATAACGAGCGCCAATTGAAGCAATTGTGGAGCGGTGTACTCGCACCGGCCGCGACCGCTCGAAGGTCGACCTCGGGCGGCGGCGTACCGTCGCGTCGCGCGGGCCGCGGTCACGAGACTCGCGTCGCCACGCGCGCCGGGGACGGGCGACCCGATGTCAGTACTCCGTGGCTAGTCGGTTCAGTTTTTACAACGAGTACATCGTCTCCCTAGAACAGGGTCGATACGAGAGCAGCGTGTAAGGGTGCGATATGTCCGCAGAGGCCGGCGGCTCGGACTCGGGCTCGGAGGCGGAGGGCGAGGCGGAGGTGTGGGTGGAGGACGCGGGCGCGCCGGCGCGGGCGCTGGCCGCTCTCAACGCGCTGCGCAAGTCGCGGCAACACTACGACGTGCTGCTAGTGGCGGGGGCCGAGGGGGAGCCGGCGGTCGGGGAGGAGGTGCCGGCGGGCGGCGGGGGGGAGGTGCCGGCGCACCGCGCGCTGCTGTCGGCCGCGTCGCCCTACCTGCTGGCCGAGCTGGCGGGCGGCGCGCCGGCCGTGCGCGTGCCGCACGTGGCGGCCGACGCGCTGGCCGAGCTGGTGCAGTACGTGTACACGGGCCGGCTGCGGGCGGCGGACGCGGCGGGCGCGCGCCGGCTGTACCGCGGCGCTTGGCGGCTGCGGCTGGAGCCGGCGCGGCTGGCGCTGGCCGAGCGGCTGGTGCGGCGCCTGCAGCCGGCCGACTGCCTCGACACGCGCGCGCTGCCCGACCTGCCGCCCGACGCGCTCGCCACACTCGACGCGTACATCACCGAGCACGTGAGTACCTCACCTAAATGTATACAGCTCGACGCGCACTCATCGGGGCCTCGTAGCCGCAACTCCATCTACGAAGGATCGAACCTATGCGGCCTTTCGGTGAAACAGTGATTTTTATCATTATTTCCACATCAAACGTATCGAATAAAGCAGTGTCAGAGTTCGATCAGTGCGGTAGTCGGTACAGTGAGTGGCGTTTGCGTGGTATTTCAGTTCGACGAGCTGTGCAGCAACGGCGCGCTGTCGTCGCTGCCGCTGGTGCGCATCGAGCTGCTGCGCGCGAGTGACGACGCGGACGAGCGGGACGAGCAGCCGCGCGCCGCCGCCGAGGCCGCGCTCGCTTGGCTCCGAGACCACAACCCGCCGGACGTCAGCGTAAGTCGACACGGACAGCTGGTAGCACACGGATGCCTAGATAATTTAAACGTATCTTGTGCGAAGCGGACTTTACATACGACATACTTT
>CATLJT010000313.1:0-55000 GCA_949987775.1 Aproaerema taeniolella
GAATTGATACCTACCGAATGGTGTATTGAACGTACACAGGTCCGCACTGGCATCATCGAGTTTGAGCATCCAGAAGCCACAGCGAGCATCTAGCACACTGAAAAAGCGCGCGCCTCGCAGTCGCGCCGCTAGCTCGCTGACTGTCGGCAACGCGAAGTGCGCCCTCCGCACGGCTCGGTTTAGGTGTTGAGGATCCAAGCATACTCTAATATCACCATTTTTCTTGGCCGCGATAACAATGGCACTTACCCAAGGAGTTGGATGGTCTACTTTGCGCACTACTCCTAATTGTTCCATTCTAATCAATTCGTCGCGTAGTTTATCCCGTATACCTAAGGGTATTTTTCGTACTGGACAAATAACTGGTTGAATCGACGTGTCTACCTCGATGCTGTGTTTAGGATCACTCAAATAACTGGTAGAGGTTAGGCATATTAATATTGTCGTTATAAGCTAGGTTAGGTATTTTTGTTTTATTATTAGTTTTGGTTACGGTAATAGTTAAGAAGTAGGGTAATTAGGGTTATTTACCCTCTGTAGTAGTTAGTTAGTAGGTCTAGTTAGCTGTTCACAAAAAATAAAAAGCATACTTTTAAGTAAATACAAAATCCATTTATATTTTGTTGTTAAGTTGTTGTTATATTATTATTAAAGTTGTCATATTGTGTTATGTAGAGAAATGTAAAAATTAATCTTAATCTTTCAAAAAGAGAAACATGTAGTATGTATAACTATGTTTACTTAATGTGGGTAGGTTCTCATGTATTAATATCATGATTTACCCTCAATAAATTCAGTGTTCATCCAGCCTCTTGTGTTTCACTACATTACTGGTTTTAGGCACCAGTCCGAAAGGGCGTGGGTTCGCATCCCACCGCTGCACAGTGATTCGTCCAGAACAAACTAGCTGGACAAAATTATTTAATCACTTTTTTTTGCTCCAGTTGGTGTATTTATGCGTAATTTGATTTGTTTACCACAAAAAATTAAAAAAATAATTAAAATTATTTAAAAAAAAAAATAAAAAAAATAAAAAAATCTTTTTACAGGACAAAAAATTTTATTCATAAAAAAAAAAAATTTAAACACAAAACTTAATAACTAATTACATAATATGCACAATTTTATTTACAAAAGTATGGAAGTGAGCGAAATCTTAAAAAAAAACTAATTAACTAATGACAAAATAATATTTTTAAAAGGCTCTCCTTAATCACTAAATTCATCCTCTGATGAGTCATCTACTACATAATTTTCACTAATCCTAGTGCCTATACTTCTAATTGCAGTTACATTAGGAGGCAACAATAGGCTCATAACTTCGGAAGGGAGACTACCTGTCTTTTTTTTTAGGAATTTCCCTAAGACTGTTGATTACGGGATCAGATGTGATAATTAACATATTAAGGAGGTCCCTATTTGTGGCAATACGAGACTGCTTGCGCGTATTATTCTGTCGAAATCTTCTGCAATCTTTATTGCGAGCTTCCTGAGCTTCCTCAGAGAGCTGGCCAATTGGTAGAAGAGCCGACCGAATAATATCTGCACCATGCACAAGTATTTTATGTACAGTAGCAGGCATGTAGTACCACGAATAGAGACTTAAATACAATTTTCTCGTGTTTTGTGTAAATTCTACAAACTTATCTATATTGATATCATACCCAGACGACAAAGCCCTGAGTATTGTATCAAACATTTTTATCAAATTCACATCTAATCCCGTTATCTCTGCACTTTTTTCGGGGTCCCCAAAAAAACGGCGAGCAGTATTTCCATCATTTGTATTTCCATACCCTGGCTTTGGTTTGTCTATGTTTAAACCCATCTCAGCCTTAAACTTTTGACGAATATCTTCTGAACGTTGCTTCACTTTAGCTTGATCGTCTTTTCCACGTACTTGCCATTTTTTTATCTCAAGACGGTACTTAACTAATGTGAAGCAAAAATTCAAAACAGCGAATCCAGGCGTGAAGTGTAGACAAACCAAAACCAAGATTATCCTTATTCGCTACAAACTCCCTGGACTCATCATTCATAAGCTTTGGGGTAGCTTTACAAATATAGCATGTTTGTGATGAAGCTGTTTCAGTCACAGCATTGCACACTTTGCCATCAATCATCGTAAAAAGTAATTCATGTTTGACAGTGATCTCTCTTCCATCAACACTAGACTTTGTCGGTCGCAAGCTATTTATTTCCTCTAAGACGGAATTTGTCTCGGTCAAAGTCAAATCAGTGCTCTCTTTAGAGAAAATAAACTTTATTGGCCGGCAATTCATGGAAGATGATGGACGAGGATTCTGCCAAACAATATTACCACTAACGTCACGCAATTGAATCGGCACAAATGAAAAAACAAACAAAAATTCATCAGTGGCTTCGCTATTGCTGAATTTTTGTTTGTATGTGCTGTGACCGGAACTTCCATCACAACCCCACTTACTGATTAGACTGAAAGATGAGCTTGAAGATAAATTACTTAAAACGTCACTCTGTACAGTAACTAAACGTTCAATGGTTTTGTCTAAAATCGCTTGAAGTTTAATTTCTGCACGGGATTCGTCCAAGGTAATTTGATCCTCACGAGGAAAACAATCAAGCTTAGCTTGTCGGACACAATACATTGATGGAAATACCTGATGACCCGCTTTCATGCTCCACTTCCGAGTCTGCTTGTAGGAGTGGCTAGTCGATTTAGAATCGACGTAATACGCCAATGCTTCTTCTTTTGTCAAGCACCTACCGGTACTATCACTACCACCACTTGATAATCTTTTCTTAGCCACTGCGCACTTTTCAGGGCTCTCACTCACGTCCTTGATTATATGTGCAACATTACGATGCCCTTCTAATCGAGCTGCCACTTGTGCAGCAACTGCTAATTCAGAAGCACTACGCGACTTCACTAAATCGTCAACTCTCCTTTTCTTGGTTTTGAAACTGGCGTCTTCAAAGTCTTTTTGTGGTCTTCCAGGGCCAGGAAAAGTGGTCTGTGTCGAAGATGATGGCTCTGGAAGGTGAGCCATCACTTCAATTACAATATTCTCTTGCAGCCAGCTAGAACATTGGTCACGGAAGCGAACTGAGTTCCTCCCATTAGTTTCCCACTTGGTGGAAATCTTGGAGGAAAGTCTTGATATTAACTGCTTCAGATTTCTTTCCGAAGGCTCTGTGATACCCTGTAGATCATATCTAGATGATATGAACTGAAACAGCGATTTATTTCGGTCGTCCTTGCCATACTTCATCCACTCTTCAAAAAACTCGGTTTTTGAAAGAGTGTAGACTCGTTCTGAAAAAATTAAAAAAAAAATTAGATGTGCAAATATGTTGCAATGGATTTTTACAGTTTTCAATACTAGAGGGGTACAGCTAATATTTAACATCGATTCCAGCCCGGGTACATGCGGGTACATGTAACTTTTACTCTACTTTTCATAAAAATAGGCAAAAAATGACGTGTTTGTCGAGAAAATGGCTTATTTTGAAAGGGAAAGGTATAAAGTTTTTATGAATATATTATACGAAAAAAAGGACTTACTCTCAAGATTAGAATCCATAGCAAACACTTGGTATAATCACAATAGATAACATGTATAATCACTTAACTAGATATAAGTGTATTTGTATTGTGTCGTATGTTGTATGTCTAAAACAAGTGTAATTGTATAGGGAGTAATGTGGTGTATGTACTAGCTAACTGACTATACATGAAAAGCCAGGGAAAGCTGTTACCTAACACAAACAACCCTAGTTTCCTAACAGCCTAGCCCTAACCATAAATCTCCAACAATAAATACTTATATAAATAAATTCGGGAAGTCTATTGCCAGGCGACCTAAGACAATAAACGGAAGGTGGGAAGGATAACGGGATGTGCACCTCGTGCAATGTGCACAGGATTGGATTTTCTCACTGCCAGTCAAGCAGACTCACAAGACTGATCAGAATGACGGCTAAAGGTGTCTTGGCCGCAGTGAGAGGATAAGAGGGTAGGTTGCAGTGAAACAGCGTTCACAATCAAAGAGGCTTTATTAACTACTTACAATACTATTTAAACTAATTTATTTACATGTGTGCAAATATACAGATAGAATATCTAAGTGTGGTGTTGTCGAAATGGCAAAACGTGAACGGAGGTCGGTGTGATGAGCTTGCAGTTTTAGTTCGGGTCGTCGTCCTGCATTCGTATGTTCATGGCACGTGAACATTCTGGCGCCTCTCAGGAACAGGATTTGAGTTCGTAGAGCTCCTGTGGAGCTGGCTTGCGTTGTGAGTGGGCCGGCTGTGGCTGTGCGTAGACAGGTGGCGGCCGTGAGCGGGGACTGGCGCGAGCCGCCGGCGCCGCGTCATGGTGTTGCTCGTTGTCTGCAGGATGGCTGGATGATGATGCTCTTGATATTCTAGCTGCCATCATCCGACGTATTTTTTGTGCAATCTGTGGACCACAACAGTACATTAGTAAAACTAGTAACGAAAATACGAATAATGTAGTGAAACTAGCTACGTATGTTTGGGTACTTATACTACTCCAAACAGTGTTATCTAGGGTTGTTTGTATGGTATTTTCTTTATTCACTAAATTATTATAAATATCAATAGAACTATCTAATACTTGCTCTTTCGACAATTCATTATTATACTTAAGGGAACTAGATTCACTAAACCTAAACTCTGAAGTTTTAATATATGACGCTATAACTTTAACTGAAACTATCCTTTTGGCGGATAATGTGGTACTACTAGTTTTAATGATACAATTTTCGGAGATGTTTATAATTCCTATGTCATGAATGGACACCTCTTCTCTTTGTCCGTCACATATAACGGACACTGTTTCTGTTTTCTTAGTTAGGTATAACCAAGTGTTTGTCATTTGAACTTGTTTCCAGATTATATCTTTTGTGGAATTATAAACCTTAGTGGGACATTCTGTAAAATTTTCTTTTCTGATTATTAGTCTAACAATGCAATTTTGATTGAATTGCATGTTTCTCACGGCTACAGGAAAACATATGAAGTTATTGTTTTGTTCTAGGCAGTTCTTGCTTTCTTCGTGTGTTAGTTCAAAGTATCGTTCGTTATTATAATCTATTCCCATAAATGTTTGTAAAATGGTTAGACTTTGAAATGATCCGTCATGGTGTTTCATTGGTATCGGAGTAATGTGTAGTAACATATATTTTGCTTTTTCTTCAATTGGGAAATAAGATAGAACTCTGATGTGTGTTTCATTTTCTGCTAATCTGGTATCAATTAGTTGGGTATGCACAATATTGAGATTTGATGGTAGTTTGCTGTTAGCATTTTTTATGATGTCTCTTACTGTTTTTGGAGAAAGTATACTGTATACTGTTGCTTTTGCTAGATATATCTCGGTGAGCCCTGAATAGTAATCCATTATCTCGTTTATATAGTTATAGGCCATTTGGTACGATTGCATTACTTGTATTTGCATGTGATTGCTGTCTATTACTCTATACCATCTGTTATTCTCATTTATGTAACTCATCGCTTTGTTAAGTTTCAATCGGAATCTCTCTAGCTTGTCTTTTATTCTTTCTTCAGTTCGGTTTACTGCTGATATTGTTGTGATCATGAACTTAGTTTGATGATTTGCTGCATCTATAAGCTTCTGCTGGTTTTTTTGTAACGAATTGATATCTCTGTATACTTCGTCATTTACTCCAAATATTGAAGTCATTACTTGTCCTAATAATCCTCTTTTTTTCTTTTTATGATTGATTTCTGACAGATACTCATGTATTCTTTCAAATTTCTCAACTTCTTCTTCCAAATGGTGGTGATAGTCATTGCAATGAGTCTCGGTGTCTACTGTTGCTGCGTAATGACACAGTGTTTTAAATTGTTTCGATACGTTCTTTATTTTATCTAAATTCTGGTCCATAGTAATTCTGTCATAATTTGTTTCAATCCTAAATGTTCCTCTATCTATTGTCGCATTTCCCATTTGTTCTATGTACAGTCCTGGTTCTAATTGTCTTGTAGTGTAGGTTGCTCCCATAGGAGACATAAGCTGGAATATAATTAGTAACATAGTTAACCAGTAGTATAGTTTGCCCGTTGTTTTGTTTATAGTGTATTTTGAGTTCTTCACATTTGCTATGTTGATTTGTGTAGGCGTACTTTTATTTATACTGTTAGTTTCTATGTTTTCATTAACTGGTAATGGTATTAAAGTATGGATTGACCTCTTTTGGTCAGCTCCTTGTGGTCTTTCGAGGGTAACGACTCTTGTAGCACCATCATTGCCTGGGTGGATTTGTTTGACTTTTGCGATCGGCCATTTACTTGGGCTAATATTGTTGTCTTTAATGAGGACAATCGTTCCTATTTTTAGATTTTCTTCGTCCAATTTCCACTTATAGCGCTGTTGTAGCTGATGTAAGTATTCTTGCGTCCAACTGTTCCAAAACTCTTTTTTCATTTTTTGAATATGTTTCCATTTATTTATGTTGTCTGTATTTATATTAGAAATTGGATCTGGTACGCCGACTGCTTCTCGACCAATTAGAAAATGACTAGGAGTTAACACAATATTGTCGTTGATATCGTCGGTTTGTATACATAGCGGCCTTGAATTCAAACAGGCTTCAATTTGGTGCAGGAGTGTGTTTAATTCTTCGTAAGTCAATGTGCTGTCTCCTATCACTCGTTTTAAGTGATGTTTCATTGATTTGACTCCTGCCTCCCATATGCCTCCGAAGTGCGGTGCTGAAGGTGGAATAAAATGCCATTGCGTCCCTATATTTGTCAGCGAGTTTTGGAATTGAGGTGATTGAGTTATTTCTAGTACTTCTTTGTGTAAAAATGTTGCTGCCTCTACAAAGTTTGTTGCATTGTCGCTGTACATATGAGACACGTGACCTCTTCTTGCCATGAATCTTCGGAGTGCTGCAATGAACGACTCGGTTGACAAGTCTCCTACTAATTCCAGGTGTATGGCTTTCGTTGCTAAGCAAATAAATACTGCTATATAACCTTTGTATGATTTATGTCCTCTCCCTTTCATTGCTCGCACTTGTATTGGTCCTGCAAAATCACATCCTGTATGACTAAATGGATACGATTGCGTCACACGTGGTTTAGGTAGTGCTCCCATTTTTTGTTTTGCTGTTTCCGCTTTGTACCGAATGCACTTTATGCACTTATTAATGTGACTTTTTACTTTTCGTTTTCCTCCTATTATCCAGTATTTTTGTCTTAAATACGACAATGTGAGCCGGTTTCCGCTATGCAATGTTTTTATGTGTGCGTCATGTATTATTAATGAGGTCACATGATGTTCGTCCGGCAATAATATAGGATGTTTTTGGTCGTAAGTCAGCTGTGAGTTTTGTAATCTTCCTCCAACTCTAATGAGTCCATCTTCGTCTATAAATGGGTCTAACTTGCTTATTTTATTTCCTTTTTTCAATGTTTGTCTCTTTTTTAATGTTTGGTATTCGTCTTTAAATTCATCTTGTTGTACTTGTAATATAATTTGTTTTCTTGTTTCATTTAACTCTTCACAAGTAAGCGTGCCCATTGGTCTTTGGCGTCGTATAAATCTTAAGCAGTAGGATAAAACCCGTAGCATTCTTTGGTAGTTCGAAAATCTGCTGGTGATATCATTTTTAGTCTTAGCTTCTATTGTTGTTTGATGACATGTTTTTATTTCTTCTTGCGGCTCTGGTATTATTTTTTCCGTCGCTATTTTGTTTGTCTGGAGCCATTTCGGTCCGTTCCACCACAATTCATAATTTGCTAGCTTACTGGGTTCAATGCCACGTGAAATTATGTCAGCTGGGTTTTCTGTTGAAGCAACGTGGTTCCAATTAGCCTGTGGTAAAGATCTTTGTATTTCTGATACTCTGTTTGCAACGAAAGTATGCCACTTATCTGCTTCTCCTCTTATCCACCCTAAAGTGATCATCGAGTCCGTCCAACAATAAATAGATGTGTTTTCACAAGCGAGTCCCATGTAAATTTTTTTAATAAGTTTTGTTAGTAATACAGCTGCACATAGTTCTAGTCTTGGCAAAGTCGTTTTATGCTGTTTTGGCGCTACTTTTGATTTTGCTTGTAGTAAGGTCACGTGGTATGTGTCATTCAACTTTGTCCGACTGTACACAACTGCGCCGTAAGCTTTTTCTGACGCGTCGCTAAATCCATGTAATTCTATCTGCACCCCGTCGTATTTAATCCATCTAGGAATTCTGATGTTTTCTATACTTTTTATTTGTTGTTGTATTTCAACCCATTTTTTATTTATTTCTTCTGGTACTACTGCGTTCCAGTCTATCCCGCTTATCCACAATTCTTGTATGATTAGCTTCAAAATAATAATGACTGGCTGTAGCCATCCAAGGGGGTCAAAAATTTTGGCAATTTCTGACAGGATGAATCTTTTTGTCGGCTTTTCGTTAACTGTTACAGAAATATTTATTTGAAAATTGTCTTCATTCGGTAACCAGCTTACTCCCAGAGATTTTCTTGTTTCGTCTAGAGGCAATTTTACCATTTTGTCGTCTATTTTGTCTTCGGGTAAGTTTTCTAATAATTCGGGGCTATTAGATGACCATTTTCTTAAATTGAATCCTCCCTTACGTAACATATCAATTAGTTGATTTTGTGTGTAGCTCAGGCCAGCAGACCCACGGAATTTAAACAATGAATTTAGGTATTCTATGTATGCCAATATACAGTGCCTTCCTAGTGCCTATTGATGCCAAAAGAACCATATCTAGTGCCATCATAGTTTAAGAAATATAGGTCGTTGTTTGTGGGTCTGCTGGACGGATATCAGCCCAGCAGACCCACCTCTCGTACACGGAAACGGTTAAAGTTAGAGACATGGTTCTAGTTCTAAGCTTTAATGCTTTACTTGGTGCCATCGAGAAAAAAGTTTCAAACCTAGTGCTTCAAGCGTTTCGGAGCTATAAAACGATCTTGGTGTGCCTGCTGGGCGGAGGTTCAACGCAGCAGACCCACCTCTCGTACACGGAAACGGCTAAAGTTAGAGACATGGTTCTAGTTCTAAGCTTTAATGCTTTACTTGGTGCCATCGAGAAAAAAGTTTCAAACCTAGTGCTTCAAGCGTTTCGGAGCTATAAAACGATCTTGGTGTGCCTGCTGGGCGGAGGTTCAACGCAGCAGACCCACCTCTCGTACACGGAAACGGCTAAAGTTAGAGACATGGTTCTAGTTCTAAGCTTTAATGCTTTACTTGGTGCCATCGAGAAAAAAGTTTCAAACCTAGTGCTTCAAGCGTTTCGGAGCTATAAAACGATCTTGGTGTGCCTGCTGGGCGGAGGTTCAACGCAGCAGACCCACCTCTCGTACACGGAAACGGCTAAAGTTAGAGACATGGTTCTAGTTCTAAGCTTTAATGCTTTACTTGGTGCCATCGAGAAAAAAGTTTCAAACCTAGTGCTTCAAGCGTTTCGGAGCTATAAAACGATCTTGGTGTGCCTGCTGGGCGGAGGTTCAACGCAGCAGACCCAACACGATAGCTCCATAACTAGAAGGTAATTGGTATGAAATCTCATATCAACGTTTAGTGTGTAATTAGTGCCTTAGCTTAACATAAAAATATCTGTTTAATTTGACTTCCAAACATAACAAATAGCCTCTGAAAGTTCTGCATACATTTCAAAATGAATACAGTCGCGTACATAATCAATAGTTTTTACGTAATTGTTGATACAATATGGATTAAATGACTTTTTTACAAGCTTGTATTTTATTTTCAATGTTCGTAAAGGTGATTTTTGTCCACCAAGTGACCTTTTATGTACTTACTAAGTCTTCCCCCTTGCTGGCGTGCGGGGTTTATTAGTTATTAGCACAGTTGAAGCGCTAAGTACCTAAATCAAAAATTACGTATTTTAATTTTGATATATGATAAAAATATATCTTCAGGTTTTATTAGGTGTGCGTTATCGTCTTAACTTATATTCAGAATACAAATATATCTCGGTACTATGTGACTGTGTATAAGATTGGGACTAAAAAATTTAAGAGTTGAAAAATGTTTTTTTAATGGGTAAGTTAATAGCATATAAATTATGTAATTATGAGTTTGGTTTATTTAATGTTTATTTTTGTCCTTAGAGACTGTATTTTAGAGAATTTAAAGAAAAGCATTTTAATCAAAAAAAAATTTTTACTCTTGATTTATTTTTGGTTTTTTATTGCTAATACGAAAAAAAAATATAACGAAGAATTCAAATAATCTAAGTAGAGTTTTTCGACAAGAATGCGTGTGAATTTCAAAATTTAGGTACGAAAAATTTCTATCAGAAAATCATAGATGGCGCATTGCCCCGCACTGTCACCGCGCCACCGCACTGTGCCGCTGCGCCGACGACGCGACGGCGTTTCGAATTGGGATTACCATTTTGTCATTTTACCATTTTGTTTTTTGACATTTTGTCTGATTAGCTTCTAACCGCCGTTTAACCGTTAGTTATATTTTTGGTGAACACGGGCCTTAGATAATTTTTTTAGAATTATGTAATCCTACAACTTGTGATAACAATTTATGCTACCAATGGTATTTTTTACTAAATGGGTCTTACTCATCGCTAGCTAAGTTCTCTTTGTGGTTTTTTTTAACATAAAAAGAAAAGCAAGTAAGCATATCAACTTAAAGTGGCTTTTTAAATTCAAATATACAAGTTCCCGTACATCTGAAGGAACGCTAAAGGCCACAAGTAAAATGATATCGACGAGAATGACCCAATAAAAAGTTATTTTATGATTTTATGTATTTTGATATTTTATACTACCGACGTTGATTGTTATAAATAAATGATAACCTTTCAAACCGTATTTAATTACTCACTAATTAATGTCTCATAACTAATGTTCACTAAACATACAGATTTTAATTTCAACTGATAATTATCACATCATAAATAAAAAAGAAAGTTTCAAAACTGGTTTAAATTTACAATTTTTATATATTTTAACGCTGGTTCTTACCACGATTTGTGTACATATATCACCTCAACTAAGCATATAAAAAGTGATGAGAACCAGTGGTAAAATGTATAATTTTTTTGAAAAAATCTTTAAAATCCTAAACTATAGTGTTTCTTATTATTATCCAAAAAAAGTGGTGAAACATTTTTGACACGATCGGGATTCGAACCCGGAAGCTCGCGCTGTTAAGCCATCTGACGATTTACCTAAACCATAGTCAAGTGCTGAAATTCATCTACCCTTCATTAGCGCATAGGCCGCGCATAGTCTTAAATACATTAACAATCTTATTGTGAGACAACGCATCATAAAACAGTAGCGCCATCTATTGGTTTGGGAAAGCAACATGCAGATGCGTAGCCCATTTTTTTTTTAAATTTATTGCCTAGTCGCCTTTTACCTTTTTACAAAATAAGTTGGTATATCTACATAATAGGTATGTAGTTAATTACTATTAGGATACATGAACGATTACGAATGGGGTTATAAACTAAAAGCTCTTTAGAGGTGGCAGTATTGTTGACTGTTCCGTGTCAAGCTGCGGCGCTGTCATTTTATTTAGATTGCGAGCAAGTGTTTTTTATTTTTTTTGCGGAAATAATTACTCAAATTAAAGTCAAATTACAAAGATGTGTACTTCAATTGAAAGAAGAGTTGAGTAAAAGAAAAGCTAAGTACTTTTTTTAAACTTTTTTTTTGGATCTTTGGGGAATACATGTACACCGTATTTTTGCAGTTAATAGCTGTGCAAATTGTCAAAATTCATTAATTTACTATAAATAAATTGTTTTTTTACGAAACTAATATGGAGAATGACAGCTACACGTAAAATTTTAGGATCAGTCAACAGAGGCGACATCTGAAGTGAGAAATTGGCAGTTTATTACCCCATTCAAAAAATATGTTGGCATATGTAACCTAATAAATTGAGTTTTGAGCGTGACTGTACCTCGGTTGTTAAAATGTATGGAGAACTTTCAGAGGCTATTTGTTATGTTTGGAAGTCAAATTAAACAGATATTTTTATGTTAAGCTAAGGCACTAATTACACACTAAACGTTGATATGAGATTTCATACCAATTACCTTCTAGTTATGGAGCTATCGTGTTGGGTCTGCTGCGTTGAACCTCCGCCCAGCAGGCACACCAAGATCGTTTTATAGCTCCGAAACGCTTGAAGCACTAGGTTTGAAACTTTTTTCTCGATGGCACCAAGTAAAGCATTAAAGCTTAGAACTAGAACCTTGTCTCTAATTTTAGCCGTTTCCGTGTACGAGAGGTGGGTCTGCTGCGTTGAACCTCCGCCCAGCAGGCACACCAAGATCGTTTTATAGCTCCGAAACGCTTGAAGCACTAGGTTTGAAACTTTTTTCTCGATGGCACCAAGTAAAGCATTAAAGCTTAGAACTAGAACCATGTCTCTAACTTTAGCCGTTTCCGTGTACGAGAGGTGGGTCTGCTGCGTTGAACCTCCGCCCAGCAGGCACACCAAGATCGTTTTATAGCTCCGAAACGCTTGAAGCACTAGGTTTGAAACTTTTTTCTCGATGGCACCAAGTAAAGCATTAAAGCTTAGAACTAGAACCATGTCTCTAACTTTAACCGTTTCCGTGTACGATTGGTGGGTCTGCTGGGCTGATATCCGTCCAGCAGACCCACAAACAACGACCTATATTTCTTAAACTATGATGGCACTAGATATGGTTCTTTTGGCATCAATAGGCACTAGGAAGGCACTGTATATTGGCATACATAGAATACCTAAATTCATTGTTTAAATTCCGTGGGTCTGCTGGCCTGAGCTACACGATTTTGTAAGTTTGTTGCTTTTTCTAAAGTATTTTCTCCGGACAGGATGTCATCTACGTAAAAATCTGAAAGAGTTGCTTTGCTTGCCACGGGGTAGTTCTTTTGCTCGTCTTTTGCTAATTTTTGTAGTGTTTTTATGGCTAGGTACGGTGCCGCGGTAGTACCATAGGTCACGGTGGTTAGCTCGTATTCGTCGATGGGTTGGGCTGGTGACCATCTCCATAGTATTCTCTGGTATGTATAGTCATCTTCGTTTATTTTTATAAAGCGGTACATTTTCTCTATGTCCGCCATGAAAGCGACTTTATGTTTTCGCCACCTTAGTAATATAGTGGTCATATCCTGTTGCAAACGTGGGCCCTTATGCATATTGTCGTTAAGGCTTAGATTGGTACTTGATTTGCTACTCGCGTCAAATACACACCTCAGTTTTGTTGTCAATGCGTCGTCTCTTATTACAGGTTGGTGTGGAATATAAAATTTCCCTTCGTAATATTGTGTTTTGTTTACTTTTTTCATGTGGCCCATATCTAAGTATTCTTTCATGAAGTCATTGTATTTGTGTCGTAGGTCATGGTTTGTTTGTAACTTTTTTTCTAACTGTAATAGTCTTGCGGCGGCTTTTTGGCGCGTATTCCCATATTGTAGTGAAGAGTCTTTAAATGGTAGCCTGACTGTATAAGTCCCGTGCTCATCTCTGCGGGTTGTGTCTTCGTAATATTTTTCGCATATAAGATCTTCTTTATTTAATGGGTGTTCTTCTGTTATTTCTTCTAATTCCCAGAACTTTGTGAGTTGGGTTTCCTCTTTGCGTGTTGTCAGGCTTATTATTCTCATTTTGTTACTATTTTCTGTAGAACTTAATCCGGATAAAATTCACCCTAACTCTGTATTTTGTGCAATAATGCCGTTCTCTAGTTTTTCAAACCCTTCTAATAGTATTTTGCTGTAATCTTCTGCACCCAAGATAATGTCGATCGGACCTCGCTTGTTATATGTTGGATCAGCTATTATTTTGTTTTTCAGATAGTCGTTGTCTAGTGGTTTAATTTCTTGGTTCGGTAATGCACTAGTTAGTTTTGGTAATACAATCAGTGATGTCGATAATTTGTACGTGCTTGTAAATCTTGGGTAAAGTGTGACGTCAATCATGCAATAGGAAGTCTTTGGGTTTTCGTCAGCAATACCTTTAATTTCTGCTTTGATTTTTCTTTTGGGGCACCTTAATAACTGCGCTACGTCCTCTGTACATAGGGAGGCTTCTGAGCCTTGGTCACATAAAACTCGTAGTAATTGGGGCGTTCCGTCAAGTGTTGTTGTTTGTACTAAGGCCGTGGCCAGAAGAACAGTTTTCTGTGTGTCATGTAATTGAGTAGAAGAATTTGAACTTATTGTTTGTATCTGATTTTCTTTTTGTTGTGGTTTTGATGAATTAGGCTTTGATGTGGTTGGCTTAGTCATGTTGTTATCTTGGTTACTCTGTCCTTGAGTTTTTGACGCAATAAAATCATTATAACTTCGATGTAACAGTGTCGCATGGGCTTTGTTACATATATCACATTTTTTGTACCTCTGGCTGACACATTCTTTTTTCTTGTCATGCATTAAACATATGTTACACAATTGTTTTTCTCGTACTTGTTGGATGCGCTCGTTTACGTGTAATAGTTTAAATGATTCACAATAGTGGATACTGTGCTCATTCTGGCAATACCAACAAGGTGCCTTTTTCTCTAGTTTGTTATGTAAGTTTTCTTGGTTTTTCTGTACTGTATTATACCAGTTTGTTGATGTGGTTGATTCTAAACTTTTGAAACGTTTTTCTATAAATTTCATCATCTTCGTAAAGTCTTGTAGTTTGGTCGGTTCCTCCAATTGGTCTTCGTATTTCATGTTGGTCTCTAAATCCCATTTACGACTAACTATTCTTGTTAGAATGGGGCTCCAGGTGGAAATGTCAATATTTTGATTTTTTAGTGCTTCAAGGCTCTCATTTATACAATCATGCATTTCTCGTAGATTAGTTGCATTTGGATGCTGTATTTTTTGGTAAATCCAATATTTTATCTATATATGTTTGCGCTATACGTCTATCATCCTGATATCGGTTTGTTAATAGTGTGAGCGCCGCCTTATAATTGACCTCGTTTACTGACAAATGCTTTATCAGCTTTTCTGCGTCACCTTGAACATGCGTTTTTAAGTATTGCATTTTTTCTGTAGATGATATGGTACAGTCATCGTCAATTACCTTTTTAAATAAATCATAGAATGAATTCCATGACTCGTAAGTTCCGGTGAAAATTGGTATGGTTATTCTTGGTAACTTAGTTGATAATGTCTTGTTGTTTTGTGTGATATTTTCATTAATTTTTTCTTGCAATCTTTCTATTACAGTATCTAATCCTTCCTGTGTGTCAGTAAATGAGTCGTTGGTGAAGTATTCGTCGTCGAATGTACTTTGTTCCATTAACAGTTGTATATGATTTTCTTCTATGTCTTGAAACTGCCTTTCCAAGCTTTTAATTAGTGTTTGTAAGTACCATGGGGCTTTATTTTCTTCTACTGCTTCTAATGCGGCTGTCATCTTTCTAGTAAACTGTTTTATTCTGTACTTCTGAATAAATAGTTTCGGTGTAATGTGTCGTTGTCTTGGTCTTCAGTTTCGCTAATCCGTATATCAGCTATCTCTCTTAAATGTTGTATTTTATCTTCACATTTTCTAAGGTATTCTACTGCTGCTTCGTAGTTCCGTTTTATTTGTGTGTCAAAAAAGTTTAAAGTCATGTATTTATGCGTTGATAGTACTTCCTGGTCTTCTAAAAGTTGATGGTTCTGTAATGCTCTTTGATAAACGCCGTCTAACGTTGCTCTTCGATCTATAATGTATTTTTGGGTCTTTCTGGTTGATGAGTCCTTTTTGATGTTATCCCATATCCGTTTTATTTCGAAATTATCGTTTTCCTGGCTCTTGATGAGTTCGTTGATTCTTGAAATGTCCATTATGTCTTCTAACGTCTTCTGTCTTCTTTCTTGAGCGTCCCTACCCTACTCCTATCACTAACCTACTTGTCTCTACGCACTGTACCTACACTCCCGGCTCGGTATTATGCGACTTCTCAATGTACTGGTGATTTCCGCTTCTGGAAGGCCAGCCACCGATCCGCTACCGACGAGAGATGTCTATAGGACACAGTTACGTACCACGTCTGTCTCAAAGTATACCAAAACTGATGTTTTTTTGAGTACACCAGCCTGTTACACCCGAGACGTCTGTCAGTATTGTTAACGTTTTCCTAAGGGGACTGGGAGGGCCGCGAAGTTAATTTAATGATTCAAAATTGCTCGAAGGACCACTATGTATAATCAGTTAACTAGATATAAGTGTATTTGTATTGTGTCGTATGTTGTATGTCTAAAACAAGTGTAATTGTATAGGGAGTAATGTGGTGTATGTACTAGCTAACTGACTATACATGAAAAGCCAGGGAAAGCTGTTACCTTACACAAACAACCCTAGTTCCCTAGTTTCCTAACAGCCTAGCCCTAACCATAAATCTCCAACAATAAATACTTATATAAATAAATTCGGGAAGTCTATTGCCAGGCGACCTAAGACAATAAACGGAAGGTGGGAAGGATAACGGGATGTGCACCTCGTGCAATGTGCACAGGATTGGATTTTCTCACTGCCAGTCAAGCAGACTCACAAGACTGATCAGAATGACGGCTAAAGGTGTCTTGGCCGCAGTGAGAGGATAAGAGGGTAGGTTGCAGTGAAACAGCGTTCACAATCAAAGAGGCTTTATTAACTACTTACAATACTATTTAAACTAATTTATTTACATGTGTGCAAATATACAGATAGAATATCTAAGTGTGGTGTTGTCGAAATGGCAAAACGTGAACGGAGGTCGGTGTGATGAGCTTGCAGTTTTAGTTCGGGTCGTCGTCCTGCATTCGTATGTTCATGGCACGTGAACATAACATATAACAGACAATCTGCGTAGAGGGTAGTACTGATAATAATTTTGTTGCAATAACGTAAATCCTTAAGTAGGTACTTACCTTAATTACTCCGAGTTGAAAAAGAAGTGGGAGAAAATATTCTGGAAATGACATAATTAGGGTGTCCTTAATTGAAATCATTAGTCATTTAATAGAAAGTCGTTAGTGGTTTTTGTCCAGCTAGCTTGTTCTAGGTGAATCACTGTGCGCTGCCACCATGTAGTGAAACACAAGAGGCTGGATGAACACTGAATTTATTGAGGGTAAATCATGATATTAATACATGAGAACCTACCCACATTAAGTAAACATAGTTATACATACTACAGGGTGTTTATTATAGTTCTTATCACTCAGAAACTTTGATTGGTCTGGTTTTGAATATAAAACGAGTCAGATATTTATTATTAGGCTTTAAGTTGTGAAAAGAAACAACTGTCGACTTTCACCTTGAAAGTAATAGATTTATTTAAAAGTAAGTATACAAGTACAATAAAAATAAGCAATAAGTGCTGCATGAACAAAACTCACTTACGTAACATATTCTGTAGAAATTATAATTTACTGTAGCGGGGGCACTGCCCTGTCTCTAGATGTTTCAGGAAATAGTGATATCTAAGAGAAAAAAGTCGAGCAAAACATGGACTAAGATAGTTTAAATCTGAAAACTCACCCAAGCTAAGGGGCTGAGCTTGGTTCGTTCAATAACGGATTTCAGGTATATTTATGAAATCTTAATATTAATGTCCCGAATAATATTGAATAATTTGGTAAGAATAATATTGCTCTGTATCATTCTAGGTCTGATAATGAAATTCTCCGATTGAGAAAGTTAAATTATATAAAATACAATTAATTATTACAATTTAAAACTGGGCCAAGTCTTCAAGGAATTTCCGGGATATACGAAAACCATGTCGTCACCAAATTTAGGAATATAAAGCCAGATGATTAATTTGTCATTCGCTGACCATGATAAGTTGTTTTTTTTTTGTATAGTTTCTTAATTATTATCATGTATCCCGAAAAAAAACACGTTCATGTGAGATACAGTGCTAAAAGCAATCAGTTAGATGCATTAAGGTGAAGAAAACGGAACATTTGTCTTCTAATGGCTTGACAGAAGCAAGGTGTCACCCTGCAACAAGTAGTTGCCTGCTTAAATTGACTCATCGGTGACATTTTAGTCATCTAAGTTGACTATGCAGAGTATTTATTCATATGTTGTATGAAAATATATGGGTTCTGTTTGGTACGAAAAATTGCAAGTTAAAAGATCTAAAGCAATTCGTTAGAAAGAAAGAAAGAAAACTATAATTCATATTTCCAGATGTTCATTCAGATCTAGATATTCAAATTTAGTTCAAAAGGCAAAGTCCTTTAAAGTACCCATTATACGTGAGATGCGTCTGACTATCATAACAGCAGGCAGCTGCGTTAGTATGATTATAATTTCTAAAATTTTCTCAAATAAGAGACATTTTTAACTTCCGTTACATCACGTTAAAGTGCGGTATTATCTGCTCAAGAGGAGGTGGTTTTACGTGTAAACATTTTGTTTCTCAAACATTGTTTATCGCGAAATGACTTTCGCAATGTATAAAACATCCGGAATGTTTTTCCGATACAAATAATTTTCCACGTTAAAAACGTATGAGTCACCGACTTCAATCCTAACACGAGTTCGCACAAAGTAGATATCTAGTATATTTTGCGGACTACAATGCCTATTAGCAGATAACTACAAGCAGAAATGTCATTCATTTATTTAGATGATGTTCTAGTTTGTAGTATTTTTTGTTTTTGTTGTTTTTTTTTAAAAGCGCTGAATCATTTTCGATAAAATTTATATGGGACCTCTTCAGGAGTATACTCTTTCGAACAAATAAAGAATTTTGAAAATCGGACAACAGTTGGCGGAGTTATCGCGTAACAAATTATAAGTAAAACACGTTGTTGCTGGATAACGACTGACTATATATTTTTTTTTAAAAGGGTTGAACACTTGACATTAATAGTTTAGTTCACATCATCGCCGACAGATGTCTCTATGTGCTATTTTGATATCATTATTTACAACACCCCCACTATATCAAAATATCAAATAAACTTATACACTATAATTTTTTGTAAAAATAAATAATCGATTTATTTTTGAACAATACCAAGGGTTTGCATGAACTCATAGTGTTTCATTCCTGACAATCCTTTAGTTAGTAGATCCGCAGGCATACTAGAAGTTGGCAGATACATTGTCTCAATCTTATTACTGTTAATTACATCTCTGATAAAATTATACCTAACATCAATATGTTTGGAACGTTTATGAGAATAATGGTTACTTGCCATCTTCAATGCACTCTAATTATCGTTATATAAAACAATCTTATTGCAACAACCTATCAATTCACATTCTAAATTCTGTAAATATAAAGCTTCTCTACATGCTTCTGCCAAGGCCATGTACTCTGCCTCACAACTACTGAGAGCTACGGTTCTTTGCTTTTTACTTTCCCAAGAGATAGCAGATCCAGATTTTAAAAAACAAAAACCTGTGTATGAACGTCTATCAATGGCATCACTGGCCCAATCTGCATCCACAAAACCAACCAGTTCTGCTCCCTCTTTGGAATATCTTAAGCAATAATTTTTTGTTTTCAACAAATACTTTAAAATTCTCTTAGCATAATTCCAATGCAATTGTGAATAGCAATTATTAAATTGACTAAGATAACTTACTGAGTATGCAATATCTGGTCGTGTCAAGACCGCTAAAAACATCAAGCTACCTATTAGTTTTTGAAAAGGTAAGTTACTATCACAAATATTAGATTTCTCTATGTTTAATTTACATTCTATGGGTATGTTTGCTAAATTACAATCAGTCATATTAAACTTATTTGCCAACCGTTCAATATAATTCTCCTGATCTATTGTAATAACATTTTTATTTATATTAATTCTCATACCCAAATACTGTTTAACTTGACCCAAATTTTTTATCTTAAATTTCTGACTCAACGCTTCTATTAGACACTTAGTTTCTGTTTCTTCGTTTGAAAAATTATAAAATCGTCCACATAAACACCAACAATAGTTTTCTTATTGTTATTATGATTTTTTATAAAAACACAAGGTTCAAGTTTACATCTACTGTACCCTAAATTACATAATGTCTCATCTACTCTTTGGTACCAAGCTAAGGATGATTGTTTGAGACCATAAACAGCCTTTTTTAATTTTAGTACTTTATTAGAATCTTTAACAGCAAATCCTTCTGGCAAATGCATAAAGATGCTTTCTTTTAAATAACCATTAAGAAAGGCTGTTGTGACGTCTAGGTGAGTAATTTGCATATCTAGTTGCACACTCAAAGCAAACAGTAACCGCAAGGTGGAGTGCCTAATCACAGGTGAAAAAGTTTCCTGAAAGTCCACACCAGCCTTCTGCGTGAAGCCTTTTGCAACCAGTCTAGCGCGATATCTCACTTTGTTATCACAATCAATTTTCTTTTTTAAGACCCACTTGCACTGCACCACACTAGCACTATCTGGAGCATCGACAATCTCCCACGCTTGGTTGTCGTTGAATGACTGGAGCTCATCTGCCATCGCCTGCAACCACTGTTGTTTCTCAGGACCACTGATAGCTTCCTCATAAGTCAGTTCATCTTCTCCTATAGGTGTTATACTCAAATTTGCATATCCATACCTTTCTGGTTTTTTTCTTAGCCTTTTCTTTGGTTCTTCATAGTTTGTCTGAGGAACAATACTTGTTCCATCTTCTTGCTCTTTCCTGTCACTTTCTTTTTCTACATTAGGTACTTCTTCATTTAAAAAATCATCTAGGCTTTCCAAAAATTTACACTCACTGGAACTTGACTGATCATGAGAAGGTTCTGTCTTTACCGCAGATTCCTGCAGCAATTCCCCCACTGAATCTGTGGTCTCTACAGGAACAGTTACAGTTTCTATACTTCTTGGCTTTTCCATAATCACAACATCTCTACTCGTGCTTACATTCCTTTTAACCGGATCATAAATTCTGTAACCTTTGATGTTGTCACTGAAACCTACTAATATATGCATCTTTGATTTTTTATCCCACTTGGTTCTCTTTTCCTTCGGTATGTGCACCATTACGGGACTTCCAAATATGCGTATATGCTGTAAATCTGGTTTCTTGTTGGTCCAAGCCTCATATGGAGTCTTTTCAATACCTGAAGCTACTGATCTATTTTTTAAGTAGACAGCTGTGTTAGCAGCTTCTGCCCAAAATTTTTTTTCAAGACCTGCTTCGAAAAGTAAGCATCTAGCTTTCTCCACTATTGTTCGGTTCGATCTTTCACTCAGTCCGTTCTGTTCAGGTGTGTAAGGGTTTGTTTTTTGATGTATGATTCCTTCTTTCTTTAAGAAATTTTCAAATTCATTGCTGCAGTACTCACAGCCATTGTCTGAACGCAAGATTTTAATTTTCTTATTCTGAACATTCTCTGCCATAGATTTGAATTCTTTGAAATAATTTAACACTTCACTCTTGGTCTTCAGGAAGTAAATAAATATCATCCTGGTGAAGTCATCAACAAATATTAAGAAATATCGCGCACCACCTATAGACACGGTCTCCATGGGTCCACAGACATCTGAATGAACTATCTGAAGAGTCTCTGTGGCACGTGATCCATGATTACTGAATGGAAATCTTGATTGCTTTCCTTCGCAGCACATTTGACAGCTGGATTTGCTTGTTTCTGATGAAATCTCATGACCGCAACCTATTTACTTATTTAATTGTCTTTGTACATGACGTGGCTTTTACTATGACATTATATCTTCGATTGTCCATCAAACGCACAGTCCATATTATTTTCTATTTTCCCTATTTACTACTAAACATAACAGTTTTCATTAGGTTATGGGCCCAGACGCCCGTTAGGGGTAGGCAGATATCGTTTTAGTTTTCGCGGCTAGGCGTATTTTTTTTTTCAGCTTAATCATGTCTTCCAACTCGCATATGGCCCAAATTGACAAATTAAAAGGGCGAGAAAATTTTGCAACTTGGAGTTTTGCCGTGAAAACGTATCTAGAACATGAAGAGTTATGGAAATGCGTTCAGGATGACAGTGACGAGAAAAATAAGTTCTCGAAAAGCGAAGATACGAAAGCAAGGTCAAAAATTGTCTTGTTGGTGGATCCGATTAACTATATCCACATACAGGAGGCAAAAACAGCCAAAGAGGTATGGCAAAATTTGCGTAAGGCTTTTGATGACTCCGGCTTGACGAGGAAAGTTGGTTTACTACGTGAGTTGATCACTACAAACTTAGAAAGTTGTGGAAATGTAGAGAACTACGTAAGTAAAGTAATTACTTGTGCACACAAGCTCCGAAATATAGGATTTTTAGTCGATGATGAGTGGCTGGGCACGCTACTACTGGCAGGACTACCGGAATCTTATAAACCCATGATAATGGCCATGGAAAGCTCGGGTGTGACGATAAGTACAGATTTAGTAAAAACAAAAATTCTTCAGGATGTCAAAAATGATAATGATACTGCTGCTTTTTACTCCGACTACCGAAAAAGAAATAATAAACAAAGTAAGCCCCCTGGCAAGGGTCCACGCTGTTTCAAATGCAATCAATACGGGCATTTTGCTAAGAATTGTCCTACTGTTCAAGGTTCAAGTCGAAAAAAGGAAAAGTCTGATACTTCTACCTTTGTTGCCGCCTTCCCTGTCTCCCCAGGTTTAGAGAATGGTTGCTGGTATATTGACTCTGGAGCTGCGATGCATATGACGAATAATAGAGAGTGGATCTACGATTACGGGCCTGCGCCTGTGTCGACTATAAAAGTGGCCGATAACAAAACTTTGTCTGTGAAGGGTTGTGGTAAAGTAAATATACAGAGTTATGATTGCGATACTAAAAAGTTGATTGGAACCGTACAGGTAAAGAACGTTTTATATGTTCCTGAGCTGGCAGTGAATCTGTTGTCTATCCATCAGATGACACGAAATAATTGTGAGGTCAAATTTAGTGAAGATTGTTGCAAAATATTTTTGAATTCCAAGTTGATCATGACTGGATACACCCGAAATAACCTGTATGTAGTTCATAATGAAACTTTTGCTTTGTTATCATCAGTTCATCTGTGGCATCAAAGAATGGGACACCTTAACTATCAGAGTCTTCAGAAACTTCATGAGTCCGCAGAAGGTGTCGATATGGAGACAAAACTGGAGAAAAATGTGACCTGCAATACATGTCTTCAGGGAAAACAGACTAGGCAGCCGTTTAAGAATACTGGTACAAGGGCTTCCGGACTCCTAGAGGTAATACATTCAGACGTATGCGGCCCAATGGAGGAAAAGTCACTGGGTGATGCCAGGTATTACGTCACATTTATTGACGATTACTCCAGAAAAGTTTTCGTGTATTTTATGCACTCGAAATCTCAAGTTTTTGAGAAGTTTAAAGAATTTAAGAAATTAGTAGAGAATCAGTTGGGTGCTAAAATAAAAGTCATTCGGTCCGATAACGGAAAAGAATATGCAAATGAAGCATTTGATAAATTTTGTGTGGAATCAGGTATCAAAAGGCAATTTACTGTTCCATATAGCCCCGAACAGAACGGCATGAGTGAGCGCATGAACCGAACTTTGACAGAGCGTGCAAAGTGCATGTTGATAGATTCTGGGTTAGCAAAGAAATTTTGGGCGGAGGCAGTTGCTACTGCTGCCTACGTGATAAACCGTTCTCCGACTAAATCTATCGGCTATAAAACTCCAGAAGAGATATGGATGGGTCGAAAACCCGATTTAAAAAATATGAGAGTTTTCGGTTGCCGTGCTATGATGCATATTCCAAAAGAGAAGAGATTAAAGTGGGATAGAAAAGCAAAAGAGGTTATTTTCGTCGGATATTGCCCTAATTCAAAAGGCTATAGACTTTTTGACAAAGAAGAAGGAAAAATTGCCCGAAGTAGAGATGTGATTTTTATAGAAGATAGTGTGAAGAAGAATTTCACACTTATGCCTCTAGAATCTCTACAGGTAGAAAATAAAAATAATGACTCTTCTGTCAGTGATGAAACCTCTTACGAAAGTATTTCCACAATGAAAGAGAGTAGTTTGTTGGAGACTAGTGATGATGACAAAGATAGTACTTACCATCCAGATTGTACAAGTACACCAGAACCTTCAGTTCCTCCCGTTGTCCGAAACTTAAGACCTAGAAATAAAGATGGTAAAGTTGTGTCTACTTACCTGTGTCAAGACGAATCGGAAGCTGCGATATCTGATCCTGTAACTTTAAAGAAAGCGTTGGATAGTGATAATGCACACCTGTGGATAAAGGCGATGGATAGTGAATATAATTCATTACTAGAGAACAACACCTGGACTCTCTCCGAACTTCCATCTGATAAAAAGCCGCTTGATTGCAAGTGGATTTTTAAGACTAAACGAGATGAGAAAGGCAACATAGTGAGATACAAAGCGCGTCTCGTTATAAAAGGCTACGAGCAAAAATATGGCGTTGACTATACAGAAGTCTTTGCTCCCGTTGTACGCCTTACTTCAATCAGATACTTACTGGGAATAGCAGCTAAGTATAATTTGAAAATAGAACAACTTGATGCCGTGACAGCTTTCTTACAAGGAGATATAGACGTTGAACTGTACAAGCGACAAACTACTAGAGAAGTAATAATCGGATTTTGTGATTCTGATTGGGCATCCTGTATTGAAGAGAGAAGATCTTGTACTGGATATGTTTTTATGCTTCAGGATGCAGCAATTTCATGGAACTCTAAAAGGCAACAGACTATTGCCTTATCAACGACTGAAGCTGAGTATATGGCGATTTCGGCTGCTACTCAAGAAGCACTGTGGTTGAGACAGTTACATTGCGAGCTGTGGCCTGCTGCTAAAGCCACCCCTGTTGCATTGTTTTGTGATAATCAAAGTGCAATTAAACTTACAGGTAACTCTGCTTATCACGCTAGAAGCAAGCATATTGATGTACGTCACCACTATATTCGAGAGAAGATTGGGTCTGGGGACATAGACATAAAGTACATCCCTACTGAGTCGATGGTTGCAGACTGTCTTACAAAAGCTCTGCCTAAGCCGAAGCACCTTCAGTTCCTGGATGCTATGGGGTTGCGTCCAAGGGAGGATGATGAAATCTCATGACCGCAACCTATTTACTTATTTAATTGTCTTTGTACATGACGTGGCTTTTACTATGACATTATATCTTCGATTGTCCATCAAACGCACAGTCCATATTATTTTCTATTTTCCCTATTTACTACTAAACATAACAGTTTTCATTAGTTTCGAACCCATCAGCATAATCAAGTCCTTCTACCAATCCACACTTCTTCATTTTGTTCATATCCGTGCTATTAATGTGACCTAGCCGTCTGTGCCATGTATCTCCACTGACTGTCAATAAACAATTCTGTGTTTGTACTCTTAACTTATATACTCCATCAACCAGGTCAGCTATTGCCACTAACTCGTCCAATTTGTTTCTTATAAGACACTTATTGTGTTCAAATACGACGCTGTTCCCATTTTTAATTAACTCGCTCACCGACAAGAGGTTAGTCGTGAGACTTGGTACGCACAACGCATTCTGCACAGTTATGTCGTAATTGTAGCTCGTTGTTATTTTTATATCTCCTGAACATAAAACGGGAACTTTCGTCTTATTGGCGACAATGATTTCTGGTAAGCTTGATGAGTATTTCGGATTTTTCAACCAACATTCATTCGGCGTCATGTGCACGCTTGCGCCCGAGTCGATGTAAAAGTCACTTTTACTGAATCCGCCACTGAGAAAAACAACGTTGAAAGCGTTACTTTGTTTCTTATTTTCTGTTTTCTCCTTCAAAAGTGGGCACTGGTTACGATAATGACCAATTTCCTTACAACGATAACAAGTTATTGTTTTCGACTTATTCGGTGTCTGTCCGCCATGTTTACTAGTGCTGCCCCCTTTAGGCGATTTTCTATGCCGGTTTGCTGCTAGTGCTGAGTTACGTTCCGATTCACTTGTATCTCCCACTTCCATATCAAGTGTGACGTATTAGTATAATAAAGTATTAGTCAAGGGTGCACACGGCGGCCGGTGTGGGGCGCGAGGGGTGGGGGCACTTCAGCCCGAGCGACGCCAGCGGCGGACGTGTGCGCATCTTGGTTTTCGCAAATCGATTCGTATTGTTTTATTTACACTACCTATCTAAATACCACACAAAAGGGACAACATCACACGTGGCGACGAGTCAACAAGTGAGTGGAATTTGTCCCAAATTTCAAATAATAGTAGTAAAAAAAAAAAAAAGGAAATGAAGGTATTTATTTATACCAGTCGCACCAGATACTCAGTAATAGAATGTAAATGAGTATTGAGCTAAGAAGAACCTACAATGTGTATGAACGTTGGTAAAATACCTTAAAACCTTTAAAAAAACATGTATTTTCTGTTCGTTGACAAAATGGGAAGATTGTTATGCCATAATTTTATTTTTCGAATATTTTGTTCGTCACAATGCAGGTAGTGATTTTACGATGCTTGTTACTGGACATTATTGGGGTAATAGAAGTTAGCTATGATTATTATTGATTATATATTTAAAGCTATGACACAAAATTACGTTGTTTCGACAGCACCAAGTCAATAGTTTTGTTATTTTTGTAACTTGTCTCTGAGACAGACTTTTAGAGTTTATCTCGTAAACGCAAAATATTACTTGTCCATTATTATTACCTGCACTTTCATACTTACATAGAAAAGTGCGCACGAAGTTAAAAAAAAAAATATTAGTCATATGAAAAGATCTATCATACTGTTACATTTAATTACAGTTTGTGAACTGTTTACCTACTCAATGGCTAACGAATTGATGAATGCATAAGTACCATATTGTCAAGGAATTTTACCTATCATACACTACAAAGGCGTGCAACGCCATGTGCCATACTCAATCAGATCAAATACTTATGAGATATTTCTGATGAGTACAATTAGAGCGTACATACACAAATTGAAAATACTAAATAGTCCCATGCTGATCAATATTTGTAGGCGATCAGTATAAGTATGTACGACAATTTTCGAGTAAAGGTGTCACCAAAATAATTGAGTTAAAGTATGCGTAGGAGTAACAAATATATTTTATTTAATACTTAAATCACATATGATAAATAAAGTATTAAAATGTATAAAATTAATTAATTAACATATAAATAAATAAAAAGTACTTAATAATAAATTAAATAAAAAGCTTACTTACCTACCTTGTTAAATGTAGTGTCGGGAAAAATATGTCTAGGCCAAATATTTAGTTATTTTCGGAATCGGATAGTTCCTTGCAGACCATTTTGCTTTAGATCGCCCAAAAATGAACCAAGGAACATATTTACTCCTGGCGGAAATGAACTAACTTCCTGCATAGGAATAATTTGATTGCGAAACTGATCCTCACTGAATTACTATAGCAAGGGGATTATAGAAGAGATTAGGCAAATTTAAATAATGTTGTCAGCTCGAGTAAGTACAGTGGTGATAGCGCGCGTAATGCGCCGCGGTCCTATGTCAAAATGTCAACATTGATAACACCAGAGGGCGAGGAAGCTCTTGCGCGGGGAACTCGCGCCTAGTGGCGCGCCGCGTGAAGTCCGACGCCGAACAGCTTGCTGTGTTCCGTCGATGCGTGGGAGTACCAGTGCTTTAATTTGCATTTTCTGGGTTCACTCGCTCCATCGATGACCTCGTCTATGACCTTGGTCAAGATTGGGGTCAAGAGTTAGGTAACCCATTGCATACTAAAAAATAAAAAATCGTGCTCGAGCTGCGATTGGATTCCAATCATTGGAAGATTAAGATGTTTGGTTCGATGTTTTGGTTCGCTAAGTACTTAAATGTTTTGAATTTAAATTGAGAATTTAAAGTTTTAATAACAATATAATAAGTATGTAGCTCTGAATTCAAATTATTGTAGGTGATATTAACCGATCTAATAATTTCGTAGCTATATGCATTCGGAAAATCGATGATTGCATACACTCAAGAAATTAGAAGCATTGTAATTTTCTCTGTAAAAAAACTAGTTGAAGTACAGGTATAGTTTAGAAAAATGTATAAAATTAGGGATCCCTTCTGTAAATATTAATCCTCTTAGCGGCAAACAGCGGATTAAAAAAAAAAAAAACAAATAGCCACTCTGCTTCTCATGGGAGGTCCGACACTTTAGGAGGTATATTTCAATATTCCTTTTACGGCTAAGGACTCAAAGCTCAAATATATCAATTCAGTGAAAATTTAATTGACCAGATTACCGAGAAATGTTCATCTAATATACTGCGGAAAAATCTCAGGAAAAAATACTCACGCTAGGTGACACCGCTACTCTTGACAAAATAATAACTAAGGCAAATGTCTTAGAATCTGTTCAAAAACCTACAGATTTTAATGATGGCAAACTAACGATAAATAGAATTGCTATTAAATATAAAAATCTGGACAATAAATGTTGCCGTTGTGGCTCGGCAAAACACACAAACTTAAAATTATATTACACATGGCTAAAGATAAAGACTGTCACAAGTGTGGTTATTATGTAGGCCATTTCAAATCCCAAAACCTGCGCAAGCAAAAGGAAAAATGTTAGTTCCAATCCAATGGGAACAAACAACCACCTAAAAATCTAGGTCTGAAGCCGAAGAAGCAATCGCAATCGGACTCGAAATAAAACGTCAACTAATAAAAATATACTAAAGTAAATTGTGACGTAGGAGGCGTTAAGTTAGAAATGATCATTGATTCTGGAAGCGCTTCAAACATCATCATTGATACAACTTGGGCACATTTGACAACATTATCAATTTCATATTAAGTACAGTCGAGGTATAAAAAGGTTCGTCACCTTAAGGCCAATTTTCGCTTGCACTAATGCAGGAATCAATTGTGCCAACATTCCAGAACAAAAACAGTGCTGCTACCATTTAATTCAATATGACGTTCGCTATCAATTACAAGGTTCGTCATCTAATGTCAATTTTCTCTTGCACTTGGCGCAAGAATCATTCCCGCCAATATAAACAACAGTGCTTGAAGTTTGCTATCAAAAGATATTTTGGAATCAATCGATTCTATATGACGTCTGACGTCATTGACAGACATTAGAAAGGTGCTGTCAACCTAGTTTTGTTCAAAGACCTAACCAAAATAAGTTTTTAGTTTATCATAACATGTGCGAACTTTTCGATGATAATAATCTTCTTATTCAACACAATTCTTAAGAGGATCGACTACCGCGCCCATGTCCATACAAAAAGGGAAAACGTTTTGCTACCCCTAAATCTTCTCCGATTTTGATAATTTTTCACTATGTTGTTGTCCCTATCAAAAACTATGCCTCTATGTTTTCCTTTTTTGAAAATTTTGTTTAGATAAAAAGTTATAAGGATCTGTAATCTTGCTTTATTGGGTTTGAAAAACATTCATTTTAAATTCATTGTATTTCAGAAATAAAGTAAATTTTCGGAAAAAACAAAAAATAGAGGCATAGATTATATTCTGCTGAAAAGATTGATACCAAAAAGTAGTATATTTAGTACAGTTTAGGGGTTGGGAAACGTTTTCCCCCCAAACGCGATTTTCGACAAAAAAATACCTAGAAACACAGCCGAGCTGCAACTGTCTCTATCGCACGTTTGCGAGCGGGGCCGAGCGCGGTCGCGACAGAGAATGATTCTCCAAATACCTATTTTCCTACGCTCGCGGCGCTATAGAATAGTCTTAAGCTGAATCAATTTGAACTTTGTGGAAGAAAAAATAAAGCATAATTTTCTATGCAACAGTCAGTTCTGTATCAATATGTGCTCGGGGACGATAAAGGAATCAATTTGAAAACTGACAAAGGTTTTCATACCTTGACTGTACATACAAAAGACATAATTACGTTATCAATGTCATAATTACATTTGTCAAAAATGTCAAGAATAATGTTTTCGTCAAATATAAAGATATGAATATAAAAATAAAAATAAAAGTAATAAGTATAACAACAATGCCAAGCAAATAAAACAAAAAAATAATCAGTACAAGATTGTACGTAAAATCAGAATGTCAAATACAATAATGTCAATAATAGCTATAATACGTCAACGTCAAATTATCAAATTATTCGCTTCAGCCCTGACATTACTGAGCATTGGACATCGGAACAAGCTGCTGCATTTTCCAAACTGAAATCCTGCCTGAAAAACATCAAAACTTTAAGCTTTTACGATCCCAAAGCTAAAACCCAAGTATAAGAAGATACAAGACCAGTAGGACTGGTTGTGGTTTTAGTCCAACTAGTATCAACAGGACCCGTACTCCCCTCAACAAAACGGTGAGGTGGAGCGTCAAAATCATGACATTCTAAAAAGACCAAGCATAAGTCAAAATCTTAAATCGGACTAGCGAAAAAACTTGACTATCTTATTATATATTTAGTCGCATAACAACTTTTGTAATTATTTAATAAGGAATAGAGTTTATAGGACTAATGATAACTAAACGCATAACTGTTTTACTAGCATAACCATATATGGCATTAAAATAACTTAGCATAATGTTTTAGAAAAGCACAATGACACCTTAGCATTATGATCATATACATCAAACAACATGAAAATTGCTCCTGACCTACCTAATTAGCAATAGTATTTATAGAACATAGGTGATCCATATATAAATATGTTCGCGGCGTATGGGTGATCCAAGGTCCACCCCGCCGCACCTAAACATATAGCCACAACTCATAATGCGGTATTCAACTATTCAACATTCAAGTATTCCACGATAGTTTTCATATAACTTTATGCCATGTGCTGTTATGGAAAATTAATATTAGGAAAATTTAAAGAATGATGCGTCTCATCAATAGTCAAATTGAAATTGAACCATCGACCGTTATGCTTAAAAATAATTAAGCCAATAAAAAAAATATATATATGTAAAAGTTTCATATGCCAGTATAAGTTATGCCACATCCATTATGCGAAAGTAAATTAGGAAGGAAAAATGTTCAGTAAAACATAGTTTAAGTTTAAATAGAATTTATATTTATTGAAATAAAAAGCAGCTTATAGAAGCTAACAAATTGTAGGAATGATTGACAGAATATAAAAAAAAACGTGACAAGCATAAACTAAAACTAAATAGATTTTAATTGTAAAAAAGAGATTTTATGTATCAAACAAAAAATTATGCGAGTAAAATGTTATCCCACTCTACAACAGGTAAAACACCGTCCGAAATTTTCTTTTACAGGAAATTTATAGTGGCAAAATTCTATCCTTAGACTCAAAATATGATAAAAATCGATTAATTGCCATAATTTGGTAAATAGATTATTTAAGAAACTAGGTATTTAAAAAAAGAAGATATAAATACTTATAGCATTATATTAAATACAGCATTATAAGATTCGAAAATAAGAGATCACGATCAAGTAATGAAAAACAAAGGGAAAAGACCTGAAGAACTAAAAAGAAAAGCAAAAGACAGAATTATCAGTCGAAGAGAAGGTTTACGTTAAGAAATTAATAAAAGCTCCAACAGCTTTTAAAATAATGTGAGCAACAGCGAAACTGGTCAGGAATATATAGAAGAAACGTAATACATTTGAATAAAGTTGAAGAAAAATTACAGATATGTAATCCAGATAAAGATACTTATCAAGGCGATGATACAATTCATATCAGCAATGATAATTTACAGGAAGACCATGGACTAGCGTATCCTTTGTTTAACTTGTTTTCAACAGCGTTGTTATTAATGTTAATTGAGTTCTGAAAAAGGGAGAGGTGTGACGTATTAGTATAATAAAGTATTAGTCAAGGGTGCACACGGCGGCCGGTGTGGGGCGCGAGGGGTGGGGGCACTTCAGCCCGAGCGACGCCAGCGGCGGACGTGTGCGCATCTTGGTTTTCGCAAATCGATTCGTATTGTTTTATTTACACTACCTATCTAAATACCACACAAAAGGGACAACATCACATCAAGTAATTTGGACTTGATCGAATCTGCGGTTATTTGAATCCCGGAATGCTCTATAGCCATTATCATAGGCATAAATCGCTCTGGTAATCCGGCAAGTAGCAATGAACCCACCCATTCATCATTTATAGCGAAGCCTGTTCCGCTTAAACGTTGAGACGTTTCAACAATTTGTGTCACATAATTCGTCATATTTTCACAGTTTTCCAACCTTATAGAAATGAGATGACGAAGCAACGTAATTCTCCGAGAAAATCCTGAATCGTCGAACAAAGAACGTAGTTTTGTCCACAATTCCTTCGCGGTCGTTGTGTCCTTTATGTGCACGAAAAGCGATGAATCAATCGTCAAAATCATTTTTGCGCGTGCCTTTGCATCTGCCGCCGCTGCACTTTCATCCGTTCCTTCTTGCTTTAGGTACTTGGCGGCGCCCTCCAAAATCAGCAAGTTCTCAACTGCGAACGCCCAATCATCGAAGTTCTCACGGCCTTTCAACTTTGGCACGTTAGCGAGATAGCTGGAGGTTATTTTTAGCGCACAAAACACGAAAAATACAACAATTAAACTGTTTTTACAACTTTAAATGGGTCTGGGCCCATAACCTATAAGTAAAACACGTTATTGCTGGATAACGACTGACTATATATTTTTTTTTTAAAAGGGTTGAACACTTGACATTAATAGTTTAGTTCACATCACCGCCGACAGATGTCTCTATGTGCTATTTTGATATCATTATTTACAACACAAATATACAAAAAAAAATACAGTCGAATTGAGAACCTCCTCCTTTTTTTGAAGTCGGTTAAAAATTATATGACAGGCATTAGCCAGCTATACCATATACACGTAGCAGGTATCTACGGTTTTTGGTAAAAATATTTGGTTCTAGTTTTGATTAAAGTTTGTTAATTCCTGTAGGGAATACTTTGAGGGAATAGAAGCAGCCCAAGACAGGGAAAACAAGTATTATTTAAGATTAGATAGTTTTTCTGGAAAACATTTGACCCCATTTTTATAACGGACTTAGCGAAAGTATTTTTCTTTCTTGGTAGAATGAAATATGTCGGACGGTATCAACAGATTCTTATCCGAGTGGTTAACTGTTACATTAATTGCATTGACTTAACATCTAAAGTACTAGTAAAACACTAATTAGTGGTCATTTAAAAATTTCATTTGGTGGATCCGTTTACACAATGTATTTTAGGCAAATTGCACTGGAATTCAATTATTTGTTCGAAACTTGGTACACTGGTAAGAACTCCTTTATTCAAAAGTTGTTCTGCTTAATACTCACCTTCAATCTGCGTACATCAGTAGCACATGGTTCTATATAATATGTAAGATAGATCTGATCTATCATGACTATGAATAATACATCTAAGCCTGTAACTGTAAGGCTAAAAAACATCTCTTTGCGTTAAGACGCGATGGATAAAATCAGTTTCCATTTCCGGTTTGTAATGTAACAATAATTCTTGCGCAGAAATTGCAGTTCAACGTTAGCCACATGATGGTCTTTTTATTTGCAAAAACATTTTGCAACTTTGTGCAGGTCACTTCGAAAGCAAAATGTTCGCTTAGTTATTTAGGTTAGAGTTAGGTTCTCGCGTAGAATTCAGGCAAAGGTTTCGAATTTATGATTACCATACGTTGGCATTATTATTGCAAATCTTGTACTTTGCAAAAGTCAAAAATTTCGAAATCTATACCGTGCCTTGTCTTGGCACTATTACGGCGAATACTTTGAAAACGTATAAAGTTTAAATTTTAATTTCCGTGCGTTGGCACTTTTATCGCAAGTACTTTGCAACAGTAAAAAGTTTTAAAATTGTAAGCACCGTATGTCAGCACTATTATTGTAAGTACACTCAACAGCACATCAGGCTACCCATGGTACATAAAGGCGCTTAATACATAATACATAGTGTTAGAAAGAAAATCACCTTGTTATTATTGGTCCATTTTTATCTAAACCTTATATAAACTTAAATTTGCCAATGTCTGATCAGATTCTAATAGTAAGGACCAATCATAGGCTAGCCAACATTCGGAGACCAATGTTGGCCGAAATCTTCCGATTGATTATGACGAAATTCAAATCGGGGACCAATCGTAGGCCACCCCACGGCCATAGACATAGAAAAAATAAGTCCACCGTTCACCGGCGCTTCCGCATTCGTCAACCGATGATAGCCGATAGCTTGCGATCGATTAATCGCGAAATGTTACGTCACACTTGTCATTTGAGTGAAAGCTGTGTACGCTGTCGGTAGTCTTGTAACTCAATTGATTCAAGATGGCACCCACTTTAAGCCGACTGGAGCGGGAGAGAATTATTGCTTTACGGCAAAGTGGGTGCCGCGTCATTGACATATGTCAACAAACTGGAATAACGGTAAGTGATTAATCGTTTTCCTTTTCCCTTCTCTTTTTTTTTCCTCTTTTTGCTTTCCCGCATTTTTCCCTTCTTATTTTTTTTTCTGTTGTAGTGTTGTTTTGTAATTTTTATCTTATTTTCTTTTAAAACGTGTGTAGTGGATTTTGCAACTGGTTAATCTAAAACCGTGATGTCGCTTCAATACTGTTTAATTGTTTAATTATCTTCCACGTTCACTTGTAGTTTCCAACCTCGATATTGGCAAAATTGTCTTACTTTAAAAGGACAGAGCCATGTATGCATAAGAATAGAATAGAATAGATTAATCGTTTTTCATTGTGTTTATATATTAAATTTATGCATTTCCAGCTTCTTATTTGATAGAAACAAGATTTCAAAAATGGCGGATCGTCTCCAGAAATTTTACTATTTACCCTAACTAATCTATATTATGCACACTCCAAAGTTAAAGAAAACAGTATATTTATAAGATTTTAAGGATTTTTGTCATGTTAAGTTGTCTTAAAATGATTAACAGATAATCACTGCAATTGTGGGCAGTAAAATAAATTCAAATCTTATGCAAATCCTTGCCTGCGATTGCAAAACATCCATTTTTGTCAGTCTTGTAAAACCTTCAAGCCAATATTGCAGAGTGAAGTATACAGTGGGTTGGTATCCCGTGGGCTTCCCCTTTTCCGACACGCCGACTGAACAGTGCAGTGTCAAGTGTATATTATACCTATACAGAAAATCAAAGTAGAAAATTATTTGGAAGATCTAACCTAACAGGACCCTCTGAGCGTGATCTGGTCAAGTAGTGGTCTTAGTAGTTAGTGAAGTAGTTTTTTTTTCGGTAGTGATAAGTAGTGGCTTAAGAATTTCACATTCTAATACTTCACTACACACACAAGGTAAAATCTAATCTTAAAATGTAGTTTTCTAAATAAAAAAAGGTAAAATGTTTATAATATTCCCGAACATCAGTTACTCGAGTTGAGTCAGCTGCCAGTTTCAGTTTATTTGTTCAGATATAAAGTTAAGTATAATTTCTAGCCGGTTAATGTTGAACGATGGTAAAATGTTTATAATCTGCATAACATCAGTTACTCGAGTTGACTCCGCCCCGAAAAAAAGCCCCAGTGACCCCAGTTTCAGTTTATTTGTGTTTGTGTTCCCCGGACTTCACACTGGCAGTAATGGTCGATATACACGACCGGTTGCCATTACAAAAAAAACTTAAGGTATTATAGCTGGTTAATGTTGAACAAGTTACATACTTAAATAGCTTCTTGGTATCAAGACGCTATTTCGCAGTCTGAAACTAGTTTTCACTTTCACTGTTTTTAGGGTTCCGTAGTAATCTACGAACCCTTATAGTTTCGCCATGTCCGTCTGTCCGTCTGTCCGCGGGTTTTCTAAGAAACCCTTGGTACTACAGAGCTGAAATTTGGCATGGTTATACATATTAATCACGCCGATAGAACTGTAGAGTAAAACCTTAGAAAAAAATTTTTTTCGAGTGTCTCCCATAGACGTGAAAGGGCGATGAATTTTTTTTTCTCGCCAATATCATCGAGTGGGGTGTCAAAAAATAGCTTTTTAAAAGATAGAAGGGGTTTACTACGAACGTTTTTCGATTTAGCACTCCGTTTGCGAATCATAAATTTTTAAAGTGAAAATTTTTGTCAAACACAAGTGCCCCCCCCCCCTCTACCAGCTAAACGGTTGTTTATAAAAATTTAGAAAAATTCACAGAGGTAGAATATACATCAAATTTAAAAGAAAAACTATAAAACATAAGTTGGCCCTTCAAGTTTGCGAGTATATTTACTAATATTAGAATATATTTACTAATATTAGATCCTTGGTACTACAGAGCTGCAATTTGGCATGTTCATCATACATATTAATTGCGCCGACAAATATAAAAAATAAAATTTTGTAAAAAAAAAACTTTTCGGGTGTTTCCCATACATGTGAAAGGGCGATGGATTTTTTTTTCTCGCCGATATCATCGAGTGAGATGTCATAGGATAGTTTTTTATAATAATAATAATAAATCGTTTATTTCGGGCAGAGCCCATAAAAGTGTTAGTATACAATTTTTCTTACAAAACTAATGTTAGTAGGGTACATAATTACATTTAATAATAGTATTTCTAACCGTGTGGACCTCCATCCACCTCTTAAAGAGGAGGGAGTCCCACCGGTCAGATAACGCCGTCAGGATGCTGTTGTTGCTGCTCCTCGTGCGACTTAATAAGGAAGCGCAACGCTTCCTTATTATAGTAGGAAAGTCGTCGACACGATGCTCCGCGAACATTCTGGAAGCACTGCAGTGCCTGCAGTGCGATTCTCTAAGCGCAAACATCGTTACAGCCTTGATCGCAGCGGCTGTTACAGCGGTGAATACACGTTTCGTATTCTACTTCATAACATTTTCAACGCTGCCGACACTAGCGCCGCACGGCTGCAGACGGCGTGATATGGAATCACTTATTTGACATTTCTTAAAGGAAATCGGTATTCTCTAAGCAAAACAGCCTCCACTTCAGCCACAGCCTCGGCGTACGCCTACGATTTTTAATGTCAAACTCAAAAGCTTCTATTTCGTGGCTGTTGGCAAGGCTTTTTAATTTATTTTAGTGGAATTCGAAGTGCTAATATCGGATTAAATTATAAATATGTAAGTACACACCTTTTTATTGAATATTTATATTGTGAACCTAAAACTTAGTAAATTACTTATAAAGTTGTGGCCTATAAACAGAGGTTATGTTAATATTTTTATTTGATTAATGTGTTAAATTTAAAACTTATTATATTTCAGATCAATGATTGTGACCTTTTTATATTACATGGAGATGCTACATTCAGTGAGACCACACACGACAGTTTTGTTTTTAATAACACAGCCATAAAACATCACCTAGAACAATTAAACAGCAGAGGAGAGAGCATGTTTGTTAGGTTTGGAAAATATTTAACAATGTTAATCTCGAGCCTAGTTCACCAGAGGATTACTACAATTCACTGCACGGCACAACAACAAAGTGTCGAAAGGACAATTGGAATTTTGAAGGGCAGTGCAGATGCCTTCTAGTCCACAGAGATCTGCACTATGACCCAGATATGGTGTCTAAAATAGCCGTTGCTTACTGTGTGTTGCATAATATATGTAGGTAATTGTGCTGGATAGCCAATCTTGGAATTACCCAATAACTTACAAGAAAAAGAAAATCCCATCCATCACATATTTGAACAAACCCATTATGCTTTAATTTGATTGTTTTTTTTTCTGTTCTAGTTAATAATGTGTGTTTTTAGTTAAAAAAAAAATGCTGGATTAGCATTTAATTTTTTTTTTGGGTCAGTGAAAATAAAAAAAGAACATCAAACTAAATTGCTTTTATTTTTTGCCTTCTAAAATTAAGTACTTAATTACAATTATTTTCTCTTAATTAAATTATATTTATTTAATTTAGAACATATACCTACCTACAGTCGTAATATTGCAAACATAATATTTTAAGAAATATAGATATTAATAGACCTGAAGGTTCATAGTTTAACAGAAAAAAATATAGTATAAATTTCACAAAATCGAGCAGTCTCAAACAAAATAGTAACAAACCTTAGTTTCTGAGAAATGTTATTACAATAACCTTGATTTTACGAGTTTTTTTAAAGTATTAATTGTAAATTGTAATCAATGTCACTTAATATTTTATTATATAGGGACTCGTCTGAAAAAAGTGCAATATACTATAATTTTTACGAGCAAATTATTAATAATTATAATGCTCAAGCTCATGTAGGCCCATACTAGGAAAACTTTGCGCTTTGTGTGACATGGATAAACACAAAAAAGACCCAGGACATTAAGCTAAAGTCATCATTAGTATTGAATCTGGAACCACTGTACTAATAAACAGGTCAACGTCGTACAGCAGATTGTTGAATGCAATGGCAATCTCCGCATCGGCGCGGCATTTTCAATCGCGCTCGCCATTTCGGAGCGGCCGGCGTTGCGATGGCGGAGACGGTCGCAGCAGACGTCGCCGGGCCGCAGACATTCCTCCCTGCAGTGCGATTCTCTAAGCGCAAACATCGTTACAGCCTTGATCGCAGCGGCTGTTACAGCGGTGAATACACGTTTCGTATTCTACTTCATAACATTTTCAAGGCTGCCGACACTAGCGCCGCACGGCTGCAGACGGCGTGATATGGAATCACTTATTTGACATTTCTTAAAGGAAATCGGTATTCTCTAAGCAAAACAGCCTCCACTTCAGCCACAGCCTCGGCGTACGCCTACGATTTTTAATGTCAAACTCAAAAGCTTCTATTTCGTGGCTGTTGGCAAGGCTTTTTAATTTATTTTAGTGGAATTCGAAGTGCTAATATCGGATTAAATTACAAATATGTAAGTACACACCTTTTTATTTATATTGTGAACCTAAAACTTGGTAAATTACTTATAAAGTTGTGGCCTATAAACAGAGGTTATGTTAATATTTTTATTTGATTAATGTGTTAAATTTAAAACTTATTATATTTCAGATCAATGATTGTGACCTTATTATACATGGACATGCTACATTCAGTGAGACTACACACGACAGTTTTGTTTTTAATAACACAGCCATAAAACATCACCTAGAACAATTAAACAGCAGAGGAGAGAGCATGTTTGTTAGGTTTGGAAAATATTTAACAATGTTAATCTCGAGCCTAGTTCACCAGAGGATTACTACAATTCACTGCACGGCACAACAACAAAGTGTCGAAAGGACAATTGGAATTTTGAAGGGCAGTGCAGATGCCTTCTAGTCCACAGAGATCTGCACTATGACCCAGATATGGTGTCTAAAATAGCCGTTGCTTACTGTGTGTTGCATAATATATGTAATCGTGCTGGATACCCAATAACTTACAAGAAAAAGAAAATCCCATCCATCACATATTGGAACAAACCCATTATGCTTTAATTTGATTGTTTTTTTTCTGTTCTAGTTAATGTGTGTTTTTAGTTTAAAAAAAATGCTGGATTAGCATTTAATTTTTTTTGGGTCAGTGAAAATAAAATAAAAACATCAAACTAAATTGCTTTTATTTTTTGCCTTCTAAAATTAAGTACTTAATTACAATTATTTTCTCTTAATTAAATTATATTTATTTAATTTAGAACATATACCTACCTACAGTCGTAATATTGCAAACATAATATTTTAAGAAATATAGATATTCAAAGACCTGAAGGTTCCTAGTTTAACAGAAAAAAATATAGTATAAATTCCACAAAATCGAGCAGTCTCAAACAAAATAGTAACAAACCTTAGTTTCTGAGAAATGTTATTACAATAACCTTGATTTTACGAGTTTTTTTAAAGTATTAATTGTAAATTGTAATCAATGTCACTTAATATTTTATTATATAGGGACTCGTCTGAAAAAAGTGCAATATACTATAATTTTTACGAGCAAATTATTAATAATTATAATGCTCAAGCTCATGTAGGCCCATACTAGGAAAACTTTGCGCTTTGTGTGACATGGATAAACACAAAAAAGACCCAGGACATTAAGCTAAAGTCATCATTAGTATTGAATCTGGAACCACTGTACTAATAAACAGGTCAACGTCGTACAGCAGATTGTTGAATGGCTCAACTATCTGTGTGCGACGTTGCCTACTGCGTTTGTGAAGTTCTCTAGCGCTTCCGTTATCATGCGGTAGCCCTGCGCATACGTTTCTTGTGACCGTGCAATGGCAATCTCCGCATCGGCGCGGCATTTTCAATGGCGCTCGCCATTTCGGAGCGGCCGGCGTTGCGATGGCGGAGACGGTCGCAGCAGACGTCGCCGGGCCGCAGACATTCCTCCCCGCGGCGTCGCTGCGGGGACCCACCACTTGCTCTGTGACGGCAGTGAGCGGCGCCCGCGCTGGGTCGGTGTCTCCACTAATATGAGGCGCCGCGCACATCCACCGCCCCTTGCTCCATCCGTGCGAGCTGTAAATTCAACGGCATTTAGTTATAGTAAAACATTACTATTAGTAAAACCATTCATATAATTACGAGTATTAACCACTAGTTTTCCGTCCGCAGCTCCGCCCGCGTGGACTACAGGTTATATGGTGCCCAATTGTGGGATAAAATGTAGCCTATGTCCTTTCCCAGGCTCTAATCTATAACTGCACCAAATTTCATCAAAATCGGTTCAGTAGTTTGGGCGTGAAAGACGGAGAGATAGACAGAGTTACTTTCGCATTTATAATATAAGTAAGGATTAATTATTTTATTCAGTAATATCTTTTATGTCGTTAGTAAAGAATTTAACATGTAGGTAAGTACATAACTACTGGGAATGGATTAATAGAAAGGTGCCTATCACCAGTAGCAAAGGTTAGGCCACCAGCGATAATTATAATTCGTTGTTCTAGCTCTGTGAGCTCCACCACCTCAGCATCGTCCTCTGCCATGTTGGCCTTCCTTTTAACTGTAGCCTTTCCTTTTAACTGTAATACTACACACAACAAAAAAAAGATCTTACTTCACTGAACTAGACACAAACGTCTTAACACAAAATTAAAAGTTATATACTTAAATATGTGCAATGTGCATTACATACCTTTACCCACTGCTTCCAATCTTTAACACACCCGTTGCCATCACTATTCAATACTAGAGCGACTTATTCCTATCCATTTCGCATCCGGGTCCTAGCATTGGTTGTAGGTACAGGCATGCCCAGTGGCAAGATATGATCTCGTCTCCATCAGCCCAATAAATTTTTTGACTTGAGCTCTTGAGCTGTGGATGGTCCTGCATTACGAGCCACTGAAAATAAAGTTGATATTTATAAATTAGTACCACCCAAAAACCTATTAAGTAATTGACTTGATAAATTGAATATACTCACTGATTTTATTGACGAAAACATAAATAATTAGTAGGAAATACTTACTTCTTAATAGATTCAAAATACACTTCGCGAAGTGTTCACTGTGTGGTAGTCACAAAGGGTATAGACGTAAAATGATGATGGAAGATTGTAGAATGCGTAAAAATTTCAAGTGGCTGGCGTAGGTTGAACCACAGTCCCATACTTAATAAGCATTCTTGGAACGGAGAGATTTTTTTCATCATTATTAAGTATTTGTTTACCAACAACTGTGTAACTTCGACCGCAAACGCAAGCACAAAGTTAGGTTAGGTTTTTTTTTTAATCTGTATCGTTGGGCCTTTATTTTAAAGTAGTAAATTATTGATATTATACATTCAAGCAATTACTACATATCTCTTAATATAAAATGTGTACTTAATGTATTTTTTAATACGAGGAAATAGCCAAAATCTACTAGTCGAGAAATTATAGACTGTAAAAATAAGATTCGTCACCGCTCTAGCACAGCCTTGCCAACAGCCGTGAGTTCCCGCAGCCGAGAGATCGACGACGAGCAAGTAGAGCTTAGAGAATACCTAACATAACGTCGGTGCGCGCAGCGAACGATGTTACGGCTGCGACAGCCGTGATCACAGCGCTGAGCGCAGCTTTAAAGTGTTGCTTAGAGAATTGCATAGCTGGGTACGCGCGCCTCGAAGCACGCGGCGTCGCTGCGGGGACCCACCACTTGCTCTGTGACGGCAGTGAGCGGTGCCCGCGCTGGGTCGGTGTCTCCACTAATATGAGGCGCCGCGCACATCCACCGCCCCTTGCTCCATCCGTGCGAGCTGTAAATTCAACGGCATTTAGTTATAGTAAAACATTACTATTAGTAAAACCATTCATATAATTACGAGTATTAACCACTAGTTTTCCGTCCGCAGCTCCGCCCGCGTGGACTACAGGTTATATCGTGCCCAATTGTGGGATAAAATGTAGCCTATGTCCTTTCCCAGGCTCTAATCTATAACTGCACCAAATTTCATCAAAATCGCTTCAGTATTTTAGGCGTGAAAGACACACAGACACGCGACAGACAGAGTTACTTTCGCATTTATAATATTAGTAAGGATTAATTTTATTATATTATTCAGTAATATCTTTTATGTCGTTAGTAAAGAATTTAACATGTAGGTAAGTACATAACTACTGGGAATGGATTAATAGAAAGGTGCCTATCACCAGTAGCAAAGGTTAGGCCACCAGCGATAATTATAATTCGTTGTTCTGGCTCAGTGAGCTCCACCACCTCAGCATCGTCCTCTGCCATGTTGGCCTTCCTTTTAACTGTAGCCTTTTTATCTTTCCAATACTACACACAACGAAAAAAAGATCTTACTTCACTGAACTAGATACAAACGTCTTAACACAAAATTAAAAGTTATATACTTAAATATGTGCAATGTGCATTACATACCTTTGCCCACTGCTTCCAATCTTTAACACACCCGTTGCCATCAGTACTAGAGCGACTTATTCCTATCCATTTCGCATCCGGGTCCTAGCATTGGTTGTACAGGCATGCCCAGTGGCAAGATATGATCTCGTCTCCATCAGCCCAATAAATTTTTTGAATTGAGCTCTTGAGCTGGGGATGGTCCTGCATTACGAGCCACTGAAAATAAAGTTGATATTTATAAATTAGTACCACCCAAAAACCTATTAAGTAATTGACTTGATAAATTGAATATACTCACTGATTTTATTGACGAAAACATAAATAATTAGTAGGAAATACTTACTTCTTAATAGATTCAAAATACACTTCGCGAAGTGTTCACTGTGTGGTAGTCACAAAGGGTATAGACGTAAAATGATGATGGAAGATTGTAGAATGCGTAAAAATTTCAAGTGGCTGGCGTGGGTTGAACCACAGTCCCATACTTAATAAGCAGTCTTGGAACGGAGAGATTTTTTTCATCATTATTAAGTACTAGCTTTCCGCCCGCGGCTCCGCCCGCGTGGACTACAGGTTATATCGTGCCCAACTGTGGGATAAAATGTAGCCTATGTCCTTTCCCAGGCTCTAATCTATCTCTGTACCAAAATTCATCAAAATCGGTTCAGCGGTTTAGGCGTGAAAAGGTAACAGACAGACAGACAGACAGAGTTACTTTCGCATTTATAATATTAGTAGGGATTTCTGTGTAACTTCGACCGCAAACGCAAGCGCAAAGTTAGGTTAGGTTTTTTTTAATCTGTATCGTTGTGCCTTTATTTTAAAGTAGTAAATTATTGATATTATACATTCAAGAAATTACTACATATCTCTTAATATAAAATGTGTACTTAATGTATTTTTTAATACGAGGAAATAGCCAAAATCTACTAGTCGAGAAATTATAGACTGTAAAAATAAGATTCGTCACCGCTCTAGCACAGCCTTGCCAACAGCCGTGAGTTCCCGCAGCCGAGAGATCGACGACGAGCAAGTAGAGCTTAGAGAATACCTAACATAACGTCGGTGCGCGCAGCGAACGATGTTACGGCTGCGACAGCCGTGATCACAGCGCTGAGCGCAGCTTTAAAGTGTTGCTTAGAGAATTGCATAGCTGGGCAGCCCCATCAGCATCCTGAAGGCGTTATTGTACTGGACGCGCAGGTCGCTGTATGTCCGCTGCGTGAAACCAGTCCACAGGCTGCACGTGTAGAAGGACTGGCAGTATGCCTTAAAAAGTGTAACCTTCACTTGTTTTGTACACCGTGCAAACCTGCGGATGAGCATGTTACATCTGACAGCCAACGACCTGCGCTCCCGCTCTATGTCCAAACCATCTTTTAAGTCCTCCAGAACCCAGTGCCCCAAATATTTAAATTTATCAACGCGACTTAACGGTGAGCCGCAGAGCGATATATCCGGGATATCAGAGTAGGTTTTAGAACCTGCTCTGAACACCATAAATTCGCTCTTACGGGCGTTATATTTGAGGCCATGGGCCCTGGCATAGGCTTCACAAATTGACAAAAGTTTTCTCAAAGCACCAATCGAGGGGCTCAGCAGCACCATATCGTCAGCATAACTAATATTATTTATGCACACTCCATTAATATGGCAACCTACTTTGGTATTGCTGAGCTCCTCGATCAGCTTGTTCATATACAAGTTAAATAACTTTGGTGAGGTGAGACCACCCTGCCTTACCCCGCACTCCAACCTATACTTCTCAGAAAAATATTCCCCCCACCTTATTTGATTGTTTTGGTGACTGTACCAGTGGCTAAACAAAGATATCAGTTCGGGTGGTAGGGTTGTTTCCTTTTTTAATTTATCCCACAGCACCCCGTATGACACTAGGTCAAAGGCCTTGGACAAATCTAAAAAACATGCAAAAACTAGAGTCTTTCTGGCTGTATAGTACTGTACAGTCTGCTTGAGGCAATAGATAGCACTTTCGGTGGACAGTCCGGCACGAAAGCCGAACTGTGCATCGTTGAGTACTAGGTGCTTATCTAATTGCCGATCTAGCAGACTGTCCAGCACTTTGGCGATAACACAGGCTAAAGATATCGGTCTATAGTTAGACAAATCAGATGGGTCTCCAGTTTTGTCTTTCACAATCGGTACAACCACCGTTCGCATAAGCCCTTCAGGTAAGTAGGAATGACCTAGGCACAGGTTAAAAAACATTGCAAGAACCCTGGGCAAATGAACTCCAGCGTACTTCAAGTGCTCGATGCTGAGGCTATCAAAACCTGGTGATTTCCCTCTTGACATACTTTTAATTACTGATGTCACCTCTTTCGCGGTAAAAGAAATACTTCGTTGTGAGGGGATAGTTTCAGCATCGAGCACCTGTGAGAGGGATCCTAGTGGAGAGCTCACATTGAAATGTTGCCGGAAAATATTAGCAATCTCTCTCGGCTGGTGAGCACCTGCCACACTCACTGGGAGACCAGTCCTGGGGCTTAACCAGTTTGTGTACTTCCAGAAATCACTGAACTTTTTATTTGAATGGTGTTGAGCAATAATATCCATTTTGATCTGTTGTTGATTGTTCTGACACCATTTCAGTTTAGATTTAAAAATGTTTCTAGAAGCACACATACTATCGTAGATGAGCCCTGTCTTTGGTTTACCATAAAGCACCCATGAATGAAAACAAAGCCGAGCCTCCACGTGAGCCTCACGCACATGTTTATTCCACCCTGTCACGTATTTAGCTCTCCCCTTATTCCTAGTTACACGGGTAAACGCCGCAGACTCTTTAAGTATACACGTTATTTTCTCATACATGTTATCTAACAATATTCTATGACTTACATCTGAACACATTTTATCACAACAATTGTTAAAACTAAAATCAAAATCAATCATTTTTAATCTACTATTACATAACTCGTGATACTCATTGATCTGACTCACATCCCGCTCACCCCACTTTACTTTATCACAGGTGCTTTGTAATAAATTTAATTTTGAGGCTACTAACCCGAGGTTACATTCCACTAGGAGAGGAATGTGATCAGACCAATAAGTATCGTATAACACAGACACATTCGTAACAGATAACCTAGCCGCCTCCGTCACTACAGAGTGATCTAGCCATCGCCGGCACCCGTGTGCCTCACTCACGTAGGTATAAGTGTCCGCCGGTAGTAACTCAGTGTCCAAACAGGTCCACGATCGTTCATTACAAAAGTTTTTTAGTTCAATATAAAATGACTCACCGAGATGCGCATTGAAATCGCCCAACATGTAAACATATTCCACATTTTGATTCTCAATTATCGCATTCATTTCACTTATACATTCTGTAAACTCGATCAGATTATCACTACAGTCCGTTGGCATGTATACGGAAAATATGAGCAACACACGATCACTTACGATAGCTTTGATCGCAGCTAACCGCACACTGTTACACTTTATTACCGACACTGTAGGTAGTAACGCTTTCCTCCATAGCAGGGGTTTACTTTACTACGAACGTTTTTCGATTCAGCAGTCCGTTTGCATTTTAAATTTTAAAATTAATTTTTAAAATGAAAAAAAAAGTTAAATATTTCACGAGCATTTAGCATTTACGACGAAGTTCAGCCTAATCTAAAACAAGTGCCATACAAAGTTCCACGCTAAAAGTGAGGCAAGGTCGAAAGCCAAGCTGTAACATATTGACATTTAATGTGTCGTTATAGGTTTTTGGGGGTGTTAATTACGAAAATGACATCAAAATTATACACAATCGCCACGCGACCTGCTCTTTAGCACCAGCTCGAAATTATTCCTAACAATACTTTTGTTGCTAAAAAAATTTAAAAAAAAAAATTTAATGAAAAAAAATTCGCGCTCGCTTCGCTCGCGGATTAAATACTTCCATTCTGTTGTATTTAGCTCAAAACCAAAGTTAGTGCCCCCCCCCCTCTACCAGCTAAACGGTTGTTTCTAAAAATGTGAAAAAATTATCGTTGGTAGAATATATAACAAAATTAAAAGAATAACTATCACACATAAGTTGGCCTTTCAAGTTTGCGAGTGATAGTCGACCAAGTGCCAAAAGTTTTTGGAATTAATAAGAATATGTTTACAAGGTTCAATACTAAAAGTGAGGCGAGGTCGAAAGCCAAGCTGTAACATATTGACATTTTAGGTGTCGTTTAATAGGTTTTTGGCGGTGTTAATTACGAAAATGACATCAAAAGTATTTTATCAGCAGGTCTGTATTATTTCTAATAATATTGTCGCAAAAAACAAATTTTTTTCGCTTGCTTCGCTCGCGAATTTTATAATTTCATTAGGTTGTGTTTACACCAAAACCTAAGTTATTTCTGAAACTACAAACTCTTTAATACATTTGTTTTTTATACTATACTATTTGGAGATTTTAACATCGACTATGACTAGTGATGAACGATACTCAGTCTTTTAAGGCTTTTAATAAAGACTCGCCTTATTTTTGACGCCTCACGACTGATTCAGTCTTTTAGTTCCCAACCTTTAGTCATAAGACTAGCTTTTTTAGTTTAAATCTTTTAACGTAAAAAACTGAGCTGTTACTTAAACAGCTTAAAGGACTTAAAAGACTGGTGACTCATTATCTGGGAAGTCGACAATCGTAAGGTATGTGTTGATAGAATGTAAATATCTCATTTTATGTGTAGCTCAGGCCAGCAGACCCACGGAATTTAAACAATGAATTTAGGTATTCTATGTATGCCAATACACAGTGCCTTCCTAGTGCCTATTGATGCCAAAAGAACCATATCTAGTGCCATCATAGTTTAAGAAATATAGGTCGTTGTTTGTGGGTCTGCTGGACGGATATCAGCCTAGCAGACCCACCTCTCGTACACGGAAACGGCTAAAGTTAGAGACATGGTTCTAGTTCTAAGCTTTAATGCTTTACTTGGTGCCATCGAGAAAAAAGTTTCAAACCTAGTGCTTCAAGCGTTTCGGAGCTATAAAACGATCTTGGTGTGCCTGCTGGCCGGAGGTTCAACGCAGCAGACCCACCTCTCGTACACGGAAACGGCTAAAGTTAGAGACATGGTTCTAGTTCTAAGCTTTAATGCTTTACTTGGTGCCATCGAGAAAAAAGTTTCAAACCTAGTGCTTCAAGCGTTTCGGAGCTATAAAACGATCTTGGTGTGCCTGCTGGGCGGAGGTTCAACGCAGCAGACCCACCTCTCGTACACGGAAACGGCTAAAGTTAGAGACATGGTTCTAGTTCTAAGCTTTAATGCTTTACTTGGTGCCATCGAGAAAAAAGTTTCAAACCTAGTGCTTCAAGCGTTTCGGAGCTATAAAACGATCTTGGTGTGCCTGCTGGGCGGAGGTTCAACGCAGCAGACCCAACACGATAGCTCCATAACTAGAAGGTAATTGGTATGAAATCTCATATCAACGTTTAGTGTGTAATTAGTGCCTTAGCTTAACATAAAAATATCTGTTTAATTTGACTTCCAAACATAACAAATAGCCTCTGAAAGTTTTCCATACATTTTAACAACCGAGGTACAGTCACGCTCAAAACTTAATTTATTAGGTTACATATGCCAACATATTTTTTGAATGGAGTAATAAACTGCCAATTTCTCACTTCAGATGTCGCCTCTGTTGACTGATCCTAAAATTTTACGTGTAGCTGTCATTCTCCATATTAGTTTCGTAAAAAAACAATTTATTTATAGTAAATTAATGAATTTTGACAATTTGCACAGCTATTAACTGCAAAAATACGGTGTATATATATTCCCCAAAGATCCAAAAAAAAGTTTTAAAAAAGTAGCTTTTCTTTTACTCAACTCTTCTGTCAATTGAAGTACACATCTTTATAATTTGACTTTAATTTGAGTAATTATTTCCGCAAAAAAATATAAAAACACTTGCTCGCAATCTAAATAAAATGACAGCGCCGCAGCTTGACACGGAACAGTCAACAATGCTGCCACCTCTAAAGAGCTTTTATACCCCATTCGTAATCGTTCATGTATCCTAATAGTAATTAACTACATACCTATTATATAGATATACCAACTTATTTTGTAAAAAGGTAAAAGGCGACTAGGCAATAATTAAAAAAATAAATAGGCTACGCATCTGCATGTTGCTTTCCCAAACCAATAGATGGCGCTACTGTTTTAGGATGCGTTGTCTCACAATAAGATTTTTAATGCATTTAAGACTATGCGCGGCCTATGCGCTAATAAAGGGTAGATGACTTCCAGCACTTGACTATGGTTTAGGTAAATCGTCAGATGGCTTAACAGCGCGAGCTTCCGGGTTCGAATCCCGATCGTGTCAAAAATGTTTCACCACTTTTTTTGGATAATAATAAGAAAACACTATAGTTTAGGATTTTAAAGATTTTTTCAAAAAAATTATACATTTTAACACGGGTTCTTATCACTTTTTATATGCTTAGTTGAGGTGATATATGTACACAAATCGTGGTAAGAACCAGCGTTAAAATATATAAAAATTGTAAATTTAAACCTGTTTTGAAACTTTCTTTTTTATTTATGATTAAAATCTGTATGCTTAGTGAACATTAGTTATGAGACATTAATTAGTGAGTAATTAAATACGGTTTGAAAGGTTATCATTTATTTATAACAATCAACGTCGGTAGTATAAAATATCAAAATACATCGCGTCGTCGGTGCAGCGGCACAGTGCGGTGGCGCGGTGACAGTGCGGGGCAATGCGCCATCTATGATTTTCTGATAAAAGTTTTTCGTACCTAAATTTTGAAATTCACACGCATTCTTGTCGAAAAACTCTACTTAGATTATTTGAATTCTTCGTTATAATTTTTTTTCGTATAGCAATAAAAAACCAAAAATAAATCAAGAGTAAAAATGTTTTTTTGATTAAAATGCTTTTCTTTAAATGCTCTAAAATACAGTCTCTAAGGACAAAGATAAACATAAAATAAACCAAACTCATAATTACATAATTTATATGATATTAACTTACCCATTAAAAAAACATTTTTCAACTCTTAAATTTTTTAGTCCCAATCTTATACACAGTCACATAGTACCGAGATATATTTGTATTCTGAATATAAGTTAAGACGATAACGCACACCTAATAAAACCTGAAGATATATTTTTATCATATATCAAAATTAAACTACGTAATTTTTGATTTAGGTACTTAGCGCTTAAACTGTGCTAATAACTAATAAACCCCGCACGCAGGCAAGGGGGAAGACTTAGTAAGTACATAAAAGGTCACTTGGTGGACAAAAATCACCTTTACGAACATTGAAAATAAAATACAAGCTTGTAAAAAAGACATTTAATCCATATTGTATCAACAATCACGTGAAAACTATTGATTATGTACGCGACTGTATTCATTTTGAAATGTATGCAGAACTTTCAGAGGTTATTTGTTATGTTTGGAAGTCAAATTAAACAGATATTTTTATGTTAAGCTAAGGCACTAATTACACACTAAACGTTGATATGAGATTTCATACCAATTACCTTCTAGTTATGGAGCTATCGTGTTGGGTCTGCTGCGTTGAACCTCCGCCCAGCAGGCACACCAAGATCGTTTTATAGCTCAGAAACGCTTGAAGCACTAGGTTTGAAACTTTTTTCTCGATGGCACCAAGTAAAGCATTAAAGCTTAGAACTAGAACCATGTCTCTAACTTTAGCCGTTTCCGTGTACGAGAGGTGGGTCTGCTGCGTTGAACCTCCGCCCAGCAGGCACACCAAGATCGTTTTATAGCTCCGAAACGCTTGAAGCACTAGGTTTGAAACTTTTTTCTCGATGGCACCAAGTAAAGCATTAAAGCTTAGAACTAGAACCATGTCTCTAACTTTAGCCGTTTCCGTGTACGAGAGGTGGGTCTGCTGGGCTGTTATCCGTCCAGCAGACCCACAAACAACGACGTATATTTCTTAAACTATGATGGCACTAGATATGGTTCTTTTGGCATCAATAGGCACTAGGAAGGCACTGTGTATTGGCATACATAGAATACCTAAATTCATTGTTTAAATTCCGTGGGTCTGCTGGCCTGAGCTACACCATTTTATCTCCTTGTCAAATGTTATCAAAATGTATTTAGTGGTTTAGGCGTTAATTATTCGTTTTGGTTGATAGGTTACAAAAGAAATATTTAATATCACACACAAACTGCGGTGCGATCCCTTTTACATAAAAGAACTTGAGTCGTTTAAGTCTTTTAAAATTAGCTGGAGTTGGTTAAGTCTGTATTTTGAAAACAACTCGAGTCGTTCCAGTTTTTAATCTTTTCTACTAAGTCTTATTAATAAAAACTCGAACTTTCAGTCTTAATTTTAGAGTCAAGTACTGTAAGATGGAGGGGAGTCTTTTTAATAAGCCTTAAAAGACAGTCTCTTTCATCTCTAACTATGACTAACGTTAGTACACGCGTTTTAAATGAATATGTAATGTAAACAATTTTTATACAACCATTTGCATCCACGCGAGGTGGTTATTAAACAGATGATTTTTTTTCCTTGTGGCGCTGGAATCTATATTTCTCTTTTAGTTACCTTCTTTCTTTGTGACCTCGTTTTTATTAGACATTATTAGCAATTCAACCGTCCATATGCTCGTAGAATTAAGAAGCCAGCTGCATATTTGAACCATGCTGCTACGGAACCCTACAATGCGCGTGTCCCGACACGCTCTTGGCCGGTTTTTCTACTTAAAAAAAATTCCTTTTTTCTTATGCCAAAAATACTTAACGGGTAGGCAGAGCATCAGTGGTTCTAGCGTACTACTTGATGCCAAGTTTGACAAATTGTGATGGTTATCAAAACAAGTTGTAGGGTAGTGGAACCAATAAATGAACAATTAAGCTTTTTTGGCAACTTTGAATCGCTATTTCTCACTCATTAAAAGACATTGGCCCTTGCTGGTACTTTTCTATGCTTCTTTATACATTCAAGATTTTAACTGTTGAAAAAAAAGCTACTGGTCTGTCATAGTTTTTCGTAAAAATGCATTTATATCTGAAAAATGGGCAAAATCCCCCAAAGATGAACACTGGACCCCATTTATGAACGTTTTGGGACCAATAGATGAACTAACATTTTAGTATGGAAGAATATAAAATAATTAAGTTCCTATGATTAAGTCGTTATTACTTCAAAAGTATATAAATTAAAACAAATATGTTACTGGAACATAATGGCTTTTATTTCTTATAATAAATATTTCTTATAATACTTTGCTGGCACAGCCATTTCTGGCTCAGTCACAAAAGCTCTGGCTTTTGAAATTATTTCAGCTTGCCTTTTTGTCATTTCCGGTAGTCTGCACAGAAAAAGTTGTAGCCATTTTTTTCCGGATTTTAAGCTCGAACATTTAATTGCCAAAAATTAACAACCGTCTCCCGAACATCTATTGCTTTCATGGGATAGCCAATTTTGGCCATACTTACAATCCAATCAGCTAATTTATTTTCTTCGTCATCGGTCAATAGTTTTTCAGGACCCTTTTTGCATTGCATGGCAGTTTTTCCATGTATTTTATTGTGTAGTATACCTTTTGGTATTTTAAACTGTACACTTGCCTTTGAAAGCGAAATTTATTTCGCCTGTACCATTCGTACAGCTTTTTTCAGATCTTCCTGGCCATATTTTTTTTCTTTACGAAGTATAGTTAAAATTTAGGTACAAAAATAAATAAATTAGAAGACGAGTAAAAAAATACTAGATGAATAGGTAAACAGGTGTTAAGAACCCGTTAAAATATGTGTTACAACAGGTGTTCACCATTGGGCTCACAAATACAAGTTGAACCTAAAAGTTGAACCAACTACTCAACTAGTTCATTTATTGGAGAAAAAGCGCTATTAAATGAACGTACAAGTTCATAACAATGTTCATATTCACGACGCCACCTCCAAAAGATGAACCAATAAAATATATAAAATTTTCTAAGTTCAAGTTTTGGGTACTAGCCCAAAAGTTGAACGGTACTTGATTTCATACTAAAACAAAACCTCAAAAAGTTAAAAAAATCATTGAACGTACGTTCAACTTTTGGTTAGTAAATAAATATTTTATCTAAGTTTCATTTAAGTCGTTTAGTTTCAACTTGTGTGCACTAGTTCGTTCAGTATGATAGCAGTAAAATTTTGCCAATTCTCCAGAAGATGAACGCCGTTCATCTATTGGGTCAAGTATACAAAGTTAGAACCCATTACTTGAACAGTAAATTTCTCTTAATAGGCACAAAATTATAAAAAAATCTTTCAATTTTAGACACTCTAATATAATCAAAATTTTATTGCAAGCAAAACCACCTACACTGACTATTGATTCTTTCTTTAATCGAACAAAATGCTTAAATTTGGAGGTCACTTACCTTACGTAGCTTCCCATACAATGGCGCGTTTTGGCGCGAACCACTTACGCGACGACCAACCATAGGCGCATCTATGGCGTCACTAGCGATATATTTTTTTTGCTGATTCGAAAAAGAGTTGCCACACCATTAAAAAAAGATTGCACAAATGTAAAGTAAACGGAATTATTGAAATTCGTATTTTTCATTCGATCGTTCAGCTATCGGGGTGCGTTCATCTTTTGGTTCCATTACCCTATAATGGTGAGAGGTGGTCAGCCGATCGCACATTATGCAGCAAAACCCTCGCATCCCACTTACAGATTTTTAATGTATACCTGGGAAGAGTAGGTAGCTGGCACATTCTAAGTTTTTCTTTCACTACCAGTCCAGCATGGATACCTCTTTGACTTTGTTGTCATTATTTGACTGGTTTGCTTTAGTACCCAGTAACTCTAACTCTGAAACACTACCTAAGTTAGATTTTCAGTTGAGTAAAAATTTGTGTAGGTATAAAGCATGTGTTTATTCTCAAGTCCGGGTGTTCGAGATCTCTCTTCGTAGCTATTATTTTTGGAACACCTTCCCCATCATGTAGCATCATGTGAAGTTGGTGGGATTGAAATCATGCAGATTCCATGTTACAAAATTCTATTCTAATTTAAAGGAAAATATCATTTGTTGGCATTTAAGTATGTGCTGCTTCTTAACTTGGACCAGTGCCTGCGTTTTGTCTGGCCTCAATTTGGCTAAAAAAGTATGTGTCCTGGTGGTAATTTATCTCCTAAGGAGCCTCCCCGAAGGACGTGAATGAATCAAATAAGAGACTCCCAGTGCAACCTGGTAACAGCTAGACTCTGCGTTACTTTGTAACTAGAATTAAATTAAACTAGCTGGCTCGATCCTCTAATAGTGCTGCTTATTTGTAACAAACCATATAAATGTTTTTAAATCTTATTTTTCTTATTATAATTTCTAATAAAGATTGGGTTTATATGGGGTAACTAAGTTAAGAATACTTTAGGGTGTCAATAAGGGCCAGTATTTCAATAGCAGCTTATCTCAAGTTGATCCAGGATTGAAGATAGGTATGTGTTATGTGTATTTCAATCTAGGTTTAAAATTAAGTGGCACCTAAAGTCCACCCTAACTAGCCTTAATTTACTAAGCAGAGAATTTCTGTCGCTTAAGTTGCAAACTGAGATTGGCTAAGCGTTAAGAATGATTCTTTTTACTGTTTTGTGCCAATCTGTTTTTTCATTTCGTTTATAGAATAGCAATTTTTTAGTAGACCACTACCTATTCATTCATTTTTGTAGCAGAAATATCGTGAAAGGACATCATTCACAACCCATACAAAAAATACTAAAATTTTAAGGTGGCGGCCAAAAAAGGTAAGTTATTATTTCGAAAGAACATATTATTCTAAGCATTTTTTACTATGACAGCTAAACTTTACGACTATTATTAGAGTTGTTCTTGATACTTGTAAATCTGGATTTTAAATGTTCCGGGCATAGAAAATACACCTGTGTTTCAATAAATTGTTATACAAACATTTTTGGTATAAGGGAAAAGTTTTAATAATAACAGTGCAGACTTTATTTTTCTATTTTAAAGTATTTAAAATAATGAAAAACTGCATGAATAAAAGAAAAAAAATAAAATTAAAAAAAATAAATAAGAATAATGTGTCCTTTTGAAATAATAACTTAATTCTTTTTGGTCGCCCACTTTTACATTTTGGTATGTTTTGAATGACGTCCTTTATTTTGTTTTAAAAGTTTCTTCATTTGCAAAGGAGAATGGGTAAAAATGTATGGAGCTTGGTCTACGTTTTGTAAATCAAGCGGCAGTTTTATTATTAAGCATTTCTAGAGACGCATTAATTTGCAAAACTATTAAAAATATAATTGTGTGAATACACCATTTAGTTTAGGAAATATATAATATTTGCTTGAAATGTAATAGAGCACATAACCTATAGAGTTGCCTATTTTGTGTGAAAACGAATGATG
>CATLJT010000314.1:0-70000 GCA_949987775.1 Aproaerema taeniolella
GTAATAAAATAATATTATTGTTTATACTTCAATTTATGAAATAAGATTTAAATATAATTAAATCAATACTAATGAGTCTCTTTCTGTAATATAGGCGTTCTGTAATAGTAATACGGGTGTGCAACTTAAACAATTATTTATCAATTGTTCATTGGCAGTATTAGGAATCGAACCCAATACCCCTTTTTATAATTATCAGCAATGATGTGATGATACATCCATCATACATGATCTATTGTGGAGAAAGATTGGTAGTCTTTCGCCCATGACACAGCAAATCTTACTTTGCTGGCTAACTATTGACTTTTACTGAAGTGTTTATGTCACTAACAGTTCAGTGTGGAAGATTTTTTTTAAATCTATTGCTCTGTATGATTTTCCAAACAAATGCCTCATGAATATGTACAGACAAAAGCACGTCATTACCCATTTGCTCTACGAAATCTGGCGCTATTACGACTGGTATAAGGGCGACGTCGAGGTCACGTCAGGCTACACCAACGTCGAGGTATGTGTAGCCTGACGTGCTGCCGTGTGTACATTGCGCTACATCAGTTAGTACAGAGGTGCTGTACCTGCTGTAGTCCCGCCCTCGGCCGCAGGTCGCGTTATGTGGTCAGTTTTAGGCAAAGCAGCTTTATTTTTCTTTAATACGATTTCCTTCTGTAATAAAATAACACTATTGTTAATTATTAATATTACTTAAATGAATAAAACTTGAATATAATGAAATCAATACTAATGGGATATCGGATGAGTATTTATTTAATCACTTTAATATTAGGTACTTTTATTCATCTTCATAACTTCTCATCTGAATTCCGTGATCTTGACAATAAGAGAACCAGACTGGACAGAAACATAATTTCAATTATAAACGCATCGGACAGCATTTAGATCCGTATTACAAAATGCGACCCGGACTCAGATCTACACTGAAGTAGGAGTCATCTTGGTCATTATGATAGTGAGAAAAAGAAACAATTAAGTACAGTATAGATAAAGACTTGAGTCTCCTTCTGTAATGCGGGCGTTCTATAACAGTAAAACGATGTAACTCAGAAAATTTTTACTTGTTTAGTGGCGGTACCTATTAGGAATCGAACCTAAGGGTCAGCTCACACCGCGACCGACATTGCGGATAGAGCCACTCAAAATTGAACTATATTTATCACAAGTGAGAATTAAGAACACGTCGCACCACGCAGCGCCGCGCCTCGCCGCTCGCCGCGGCGTTCGCACAATGAAATGTTTATCTTTTCAAGTAGTAAATAAAATTCAATTTTGAATGGCTCTATTCGCAACGTCGTCGCGTCGCGATGTGAGCTGACCCTAATACCCCTTTTTTATAAATAAAGTTTTATTAAATAAGTTTTACCTTCATTCTTGAAATCTGTAACAGTTGTCTACATTGCTTTAAGATAATGACGATTTCTGCTCTTATGACCGATTCAGTTTCTAATTTTTAGCTTTGTTTTTTTGAGATTTGATGGCAGATTGTCGACATCTCTATAGGTATATATAATCTGAAAAAGTAAAACAAAGACTTGAAAAACACACACATTAGACAGAACTGCATGAAAAAGCACAAGCAGCGGCGTTGCGAGCCGCGTTAGTCTGTATCATCGTTTTTTAACTTATTTACTTCGATTACACCAAAACAAATACTATGAAATATCTCTGCTTGGTTATATCCACTGAAGCAGTGTGGAAATGAAATATGAGGCTACTGAAATATAATTAATTCATTTAAAAAAGTATTTGTATTTAATATAATGACCTAGTTTCATTTTATTGCTTCAGTTTGAAAAGACGTTCACTTTTAGAGTTAGCCTAAAGTGTCCATGGCAGTGCTGCTAGCATCTTCCATCGGTGGTTTCAGTTACGCGTTCAGTGCCGTCGCTTTCGTTACTCATCTAGAGATGTATCTTCACTATGAGTAGCGTAGTTTGTTTGATGAATAAGGCAATAGTTTCTGTAAAAAAATTAATTCAAAATTACATAAATGCATACATACGTTCACGCCTACAAAACCAATGGTTCTGGGACTACTTCTTACCACATTTGACATAAATTCCGAGGGTTATAAGATGAAACATGAGGTACGTATAATGGCGAAAGGTAATTAATTCAAAATTCGTTTTTAAAATTATTTACTCAGTGTGGAATAAGTTGCAATAAATTAAAATAGTCTAAGTATACTTTAATGATTGTTTTTATTTACTTATGTTTATTGTATAATATTTTTATTATTTAAGTAGGTACCTTGAATTTTTAGTCCACCAGTTGTCTTCGGTAACATATTTCTTGATTGTTACAGTGATGGTCATTGTTGAATATCTTCATGTCTACTTCTTCACGTAATTGATGTTTGAACATTAGTATTTCAATATTAGTATTCAACATTAGTATTAAATTATTAAAACTGAAAGAGAAAAAAACTTAATAAAAATGTGAAGTGGTGCAGTTGTGATGTCATTCGCTTCACTTCAGACTAAAGATACTACTTATAAAACCGCACTGGTACATGATCGGAAAAGGAAAAAAAAATGAATAAAAAGAGCTTTGTATTATTTAAAATATTATAGCAAGTACAGTGCAGTTAATTTAGTCTGAAGTTACTGAGCCCCTCCGCCACGTCAAGGCTGACCATCTTGGAGGGGAGCTAACTACTCTAACTACAAAAATAAAAGAGATATACAATAAAAATATACATAAACACCATGTACAATAAATAAAATACATAATAATAATTCGTGAAGAGCTAACTACTCAAACTATTAAAATAATCACAAAATATTAAAATAAAAAGAAATGAATAACTTAATACATAAAATATCTTACAAGAGAGCTAACTAATTAAAATTACTATAACATATACATGTATAATAAAATAAAAAATGACTATAATATATGAAATAAATAGAAATGCAATTAAGTGGAAAAAAATGTAATAAACGAAGTACATAAAGTATTAACTCATTTAAAAAAAAATATCTACAATAAATACATTATATAAATAATTTTAAAAATATATACTTACGAATAATAAATATTTCGAATTAAATTCTATCTAAAACTAAATACAGCTGAAATGAAAAATAGAAACAAAACAATCTCGTGGGATAACAACGTCGAATGAGGTACTTCCCCGACCAAACAAGAACCGGAGTAAATACAATGACGTGTAGTCAATGATTGAGAAATCACCGTTATTCGCCAAATTCCTTTAGCTGAAAAACTGAAATTGCAAAAAACTTCTATCTACAAAATCGCTTAACTACGATCTAATACTACTATTAAAGGAGCAAAAAGAATTACTTCAGCTTTCATGTATTACAATTTCATGCCATCAATCGATCATACCAGTCTTCATGCGTAACCACTAAAAAGCAAAATGTTGTTTATGAGTAATGTTGTAAGTGTACTGAGGTGATGTATATGTAAAAAAGCATGTTTTGAAATAAAGCATCTACTAAAGGAACTAATATGCAAACTACATTTAATGAAGAAATGAATCAAAATACAAATCGCCAAAGACCTTGACAAACAACGTAGAACCCGATGTCTCTTTAAGTTAAAAAAAGCCTAAGCAGAATCTAAAGAACAAAAAGGACTAAGAAGAATGAAGAATAACAAAGTCACAAATCACCTCTCGATATCCTATATTAACAACTAAAAATTACCCAAAGGCTTTGACGAACAACGTAGAACCCGATGTCTCTTTAAGTTAAAAAGCCTAAGCAGAATCTAAAGAACAAAAAGAACTAAGAAGAATGAAGAATAACAAAGTCGCAAATTACCTCTCGATATCCTATATTAACAACTAAAAATGACCCAAAGGCTTTGACGAACAACGTAGAACCCGATGTCTCTTTAAGTTAAAAAAAGCTTAAGCAGAATCTAAAGAACAAAAAGGACTAAGAATAATGAAGAATAATAAAGTCACAAATCACCTTTCGATATCCTATATTAACAACTAAAAATGACCCAAAGGCTTTGACGAACAACGTAGAACCCGATGTCTCTTTAAGTTAAAAAAAGCCTAAGCAGAATCTAAAGAACAAAAAGGACTAAGAAGAATGAAGAATAACAAAGTCACAAATCTCGTCTCGATATCCTATATTAACAACTAAAAATAACCCAAAGGCTTTGACGAACAACGTAGAACCCGATGTCTCTTTAAGTTAAAAAGCCTAAGTAGAATCTAAAGAACAAAAAGGACTAAGAAGAATAAGGAATAACAAAGTCACAAATCACCTCTCGATATCCTATATTAACAACTAAAAATTACCCAAAGGCTTTGACGAACAACGTAGAACCCGATGTTTCTTTAAGTTAAAAAAGCCTAAGCAGAATGTTCAGTAAATGAAAGGCAAGAAATAGTTGGATTGGCTAATTTATTAAATAAATTGCACAAAATATAATCAGGCGCACATTTCGCCATGACCTTTGAAAAAGAAGAAGGAAAAAATTGCCAGAGTAAAAAATATATTAAAGTTTTGAACCTACAGCCTTGAACAATGGCCTTTTGCCAGTTAAATAAAACTTAAATTCAAAACTAAAATAAATATATGTTCAGATACTGAACATGCTGGGGCCGGGGAAGATTGACTCTACCTCCTATCACCATGAAAGAAAATTTAAACTTGACTCTACAATTGCGGAAAAATAAAAACCAATCGATAAAACACGATTTTTTCAGACTGTAGACAAGATCGTGTTCTCCACCCATTAATAGGTAGGGGACACAACCTCGCTAGAGATCTTAAGTAAGTTTTATTATTAAATCTTACCTCGGCCACCCTTACAAAATTATCCTTTCCAGGAAACACCTTTACAACCCGGGCCAATGGCCATTCTAATGGAGGTGTATTTAAATGTTTAACAAGTACAATATCGCCTTCTTTAATATTTGGTAATGGATGTTTCCATTTGGGGCGGCTCTGAAGTTGAGTCAAATAATCATGAGACCATGACTTCCAGAAGTCTTGTTTTAATTTAGTTACAAGTTTCCAAAATTTTAAGCGATCTAGAGGAATTTCTGAAAGATCTATATCTGGATAACTGGTCAAAGCCGCTCCAATTAAAAAATGTCCAGGCGTAAGGTACTTACCTTCGTTTGGATTTGTGGAAAGCAGAGGTCGAGAGTTAAGAACTGCTTCTATCTGTACAGTGACAGTATTTAATTCCTCATATGTCAAGCAAACATTACCGACGACTCTCTTGGGGTGAAACTTCACACTCTTTACCCCTGCTTCCCAAAGACCCCCGAACTCCGGTGAGTAACTAGGGATAAACATGAACTGTATAAAATTATTTTTACAAAAATTGTGAACAGAGTCTCTATGAGACTGTGAACTATACAAATTGAACAAGTCTTTCAGCTGATTTTCAGCACCTTTAAAGGTTTTAGCATTATCACAAAATATTTTGGTGGGCATGCCACGCCTTGAAATGAAGCGATTGAGACACGCCAAGAAGGCTTCTGTGGTGAGATCGGAGACTAACTCTACATGGATAGCTTTAGTGGCGAAACACACAAAGAGTGCAATGTAACTCTTCTTTACGATTGGTTTTCGAATTCGAGCCACTTTAGTATTGAAAGGGCTGCAAAAATCAATGCCCACATGCTGAAAGGGCCTTGTGGCGGTAACTCTGTCTGCAGGCAGCGAGCCCATCAACTGCCTGGCAGTTTCAGCCTTAAGTCGAACGCATTTAAGACAACCATGCAACACCTTTTTAACTTCACGAATGCCATTCAAAATCCAGTACCTCTGTGCAAGAGAACTGAGTACTAACCTGGGACCAGCGTGTAATAATCTCAAGTGCTCCCTTTTAATAATCAATGAAGTAACATTTGAGTTTTTTGGGAGTATAATAGGATGCATTTTATCCTGCGGGATTCCAGCGTTCTGGAGCCTTCCGCCTACACGAAGGACACCAAAGGAATCAAGAAATGGATGCAAATTACTCAGGCTTGACTTAATTTGATTTTTATTATTTATTAATGAAATTTCTTCTGAAAAATGTTGCTTTTGAATGGAACGAATGATTACTAATAAAGCATCCTGTAATTCCTTGGGACTCAAAGTAGAGTCTGTCAAACATTTACGTTTTGAGATATTATTAAAAAATCTGTACATATATGAAACAACACGAAGCAGTCTGTTAAAATCAGAGAACCTCTGTAATAAATTTGGTAGCAGGGAGTGCTCTACCTTTTTTACAAGGCAAGGAACCTCCTCCTGCAATTTCTCAATCATTCCAGAATTTTCTGAAATGCCCGAGAAATCACATTTTTGTCCGCCATGCTGGAAGTCCCCACGCAATAAATAAGGAGGTCCATGCCACCAAAGAGCGTTGGACTTCAAATTGTGTGCATCAACACCACGTGACAGTAAGTCAGCGGGATTTTCAGAAGATCTTACATAAGACCATGATGATTTATCTGTAAGTTTCAGTATTTGCTGAACTCTATTATTTACAAAAATATTATTGTTCTTTGTTTTGCCGGCATTTATCCAAGCCAAAACAATTTGAGAATCACTGTACAAGAAAAGTAACAGAGTGAATCTAGGGGCAAGGATACTACTGACTCTACTAGCCAACTGTGCCAGCAACAAAGCACTGCTAAGTTCAAGCTGGGGTATAGTGTTTGTCTTAGCCAGAGGGGCCACGCGAGACTTCGAGCATAGCAAGTTCGATTGAATAGTCCCATCCCTACGAATAACTCTCAAATAGAGACAGCACCCATAGGCCTTTTGAGAAGCATCAGAATAACCTACCAGTTCTACTGACAGATAAGATTGACATATAATAAATCGGGGAACAGAAATACTACCCACTGACTTCAAGTTATCCAAAAATTTTTTCCACTGCTGGAGCTGTTTGGCGGGTAACTTGGAGTCCCACTCCAATTTCAAAGACCAAAGGTCCTGCATTATCAACTTGGCTACTACAACAATAGGGCCAATGATGCCCAAAGGGTCAAAAATTTTACCAATATAACTAAGCACCTTCCTTTTCGTGCTTAAGTCATTTTCTTCACATTGTGGAATTTGAAAATAAAAAGAATCCAAAATAACATTATATTTTAGGCCCAAAGCCTTGATTATACTGTTTTCTTTATCAAAGTCAAGTTGATCAAAATATCTTTGAGTTTCAGGAACGTCCTGTAGAATCTCAGGGTGATTCGAACACCACTTGTGCAATTTAAAGTTGCCTAATTTTAACAACTCCACCAACTGTTGTTTTAAAGAGTGAAGCTGCTCTAAATCATCACAACCTGCAAGTACATCATCAATGTACGTATTCCTATTTAGAGCTTGAGCAGCAAGAGGAAATTTATTACCGTACCTATTAGCAAGCTCTATCAGGCATCGTGTAGCTAAAAAGGTAGAAGCTTTCAGGCCATATGTGACTGTTTGTAACTGCAGACACTTGATGGGCTCACTGGGATTTTCCCTCCAGAGGATGTTTTGCAAACTTCTATGATGCTCGTTGATGAAAATGCATCGAAACATCTTCTCAATGTCACAAATCAATGTGAACACGTAAGTTCTGAACAATAAAAGAATATCAAAAAGCTCACCCTGCACCACAGGCCCGTTCAGCATGACATCATTTAAAGATAGCTTACTTTTTGACTTCATGCTTCCATCGAAAACCACTCGTAACTTCGTAGTTTTACTATGTTCGTTGAAGACGGCGTGATGGGCTAAAAAATAAACAGGGCTGTTATATACATCATAAGAAGCTATGTCTACCTCCTTGGCATGACCCATCGCTACATACTGGTCTATAAACTGTTTATATTGTTCACACAAGACATGATTTTGCTTTAATCTTTTTTCAAGAGATAAAAATCTCTGCAAGGCAACTGAAAAGGAATCCCCAAGCTGCAACTCCTCCTTAGGCGAACAAAGAGGCATGTCAACATGAAACTGGCTATTCTCAAGCTTAAGTGATTGTTGAAAAATGTCTTCAGACCTTTGGAATTCATTTGAGTGCTTAGTTGCAGCCTGAGGCAACTTTTCACTAAGCCAGAAATTCTCCATGACATTTTCCAATTTTCTTTCATCACAAATTACAAAGTTGGATGATAAAGGGTATGACTTATTGTTATTAATCACAGCAACCCTGCCTGCAACAACATATCCAAATAAAGTGTTTTGTAATACAGGTCCATTTGAAATTTTCAAACAGCCATCCAATAAGGAATTGAAATAAATATCAGCTCCTAAAAGCAAAGAAATCTCAGAAGGTATATTAAAATGCTCATCTGATAATTGAATATCTTTGGGAAAAACAAATTTTGAAATGTCAACATATTGTTGCGGCAAGGGGCAGGTCATAGAATCAACCACCAAACAAGATACATCAAATTTAATGTTTTCATAATGACATGAATTTATTTTAATATTCACAGTCTTATTAACCACGGTGGGTTTATTGTCAATACCAATAATATTGGCAGATGTTTCAACAGGTTTCAAATTCAAACTTTTGACAAATGATTCAGTGGCAAACGACGCTTGGCTGCCACTGTCGAGCAATGCTCTTACAAAAATGTCACGACCAAATCTGTCAGTGACCTTGACTTTTACAGTAGGTAACATAACCTTAAGATTTGACACAGTATTACTGGACAACAATGAAACAGGAGTCTCTTTGGACTCTTCATCAAAATGCAAAAGTGTATTATGGGGTTTTTTACAAATTTTACATTTGAATTTGTATTTACAAACACTGTCCCCATGATTTCTCAAACAAATTGAACATAACTTATGTTCCTTTACAAAGGAAAGGCGAGCCTCAATAGGAGCCATCTTAAATTTAGGACAATTAAAAATTGCATGTTCTTTAGAATCACAAAAATTACAGGTTACCTTTAAATGTGTAGCAACATTTGCTACCCTAGGTGTAGCTGTAGACTTGGGTTTTGAATCGCTGAAATTATTGCTTTTGTTTAAGGTAGTATCCTCGAGCGCCATAGCACGCTTTTCCAAAAAAGAAATAAATTCAGCCATCGTTGGCAATTGGTTTGGGTCACGTTCGAGCTGAAAAGCACGAGTAGTATAGAAATCTAATTTTCTAAAAAGAATACAGATTAAGATACGATCCCAATTATCAATTGGTTCTTGTAAATTTTTCAGAGCATGTAACTGCTGTTGAACTTGAGAAAGAAAGGATCTTAAAGAGGCTGCCGTACTTTTTTGTATTTTTGGTATATCCAAAAGTATGTTTATATGATTACAAATCAAACGCGTTTTATTATCATAACGTTTTTTAAGCAAATCAAGTGCTTCTTTGTATGATTCATTAACCAAAGGTAAGTTTACAATGACGGACAGCGCCTCATCCAATAAATACTTGCGTAAATAAAACAACTTTTGGACATCTGACAATGTTTTGTTGTTATTTATAACAGCAATGAATAAGTCATAAAATGATTTGAAATTTGTGAGATCTTTGCCATCAAAGGTTGGTATATCAACATTTGGGAGTTTAAAAGTATCTACAGAAGTACTTTGGGAAGAGTTAGATTTATTAAGCTGTTGGAGAAGTTCATTCAACTTACCAAGAGTTCTAAAATAGCTTGACTCAAAGGCATTAACATCATCATTATCATTCTCATCCTGGCTTAATATATCCAACTGTATACTCTCGTACGACTTCATTGCCGAGATTAGCTTCTCTTTCCGAGCTTCCAAAATAGACACAGTGGCCGATGCCAGGTTGTTAGGGTCACTTAAGAATGTTTCAATTCGGCTGACGGCCCCCTTGCACTGGGCACGCATAAGTTTCATTTTTTTTAATTCCGCCATTTTAAAACGCGCACTTCACTTTTATTTTTATTTATTTCTAGATAACGCACAGAATAGGCCGAAATTCACAAAAACGTTTTCACTTTTTGTTAGGTTATGTTCACGTCGAAGCTCTGATGACAATGACGTTTCGTAGACCATAGACAATATGGACTAGTATGGAGCAATGCCGCCAATCGCACGGCGCAATGCCGCCAACCACACAGCACGAACACGACCGGCGCAAGCCAAGCCAATTCGACGCACGCGGTGAAAAAATGACGTACCCTGCCGGTAGACACAAATCTACCTGTATTCTCCAAAAATGCTCGAAAATCGTACAAACTTTACGATCTCCTCCTCTTCTTTGGGTTGATGCTGGTGATGATGCCAGGGAACTTCAATATTCACCCAAACTATTAGCTGGGTGAAGCTTCCCCAGCGCAGCGGGCGCGGCAGCAAACACCAAAAAAACCCGCAAATATCACCCACGGCACTGATTTTACATAACTACAAAGGACCACTTTGCCTGTTCAGTAAATGAAAGGCAAGAAATAGTTGGATTGGCTAATTTATTAAATAAATTGCACAAAATATAATCAGGCGCACATTTCGCCATGACCTTTGAAAAAGAAGAAGGAAAAAATTGCCAGAGTAAAAAATATATTAAAGTTTTGAACCTACAGCCTTGAACAATGGCCTTTTGCCAGTTAAATAAAACTTAAATTCAAAACTAAAATAAATATATGTTCAGATACTGAACACAGAATTTAAAGAACAAAAGTTAAGAAGAATGAAGAATAACAAAGTCACAAACCACCTCTCGATATCCTATATTAACAACTAAAAATGACCCAAAGGCTTTGACGAACAACGTAGAACCCGATGTCTCTTTAAGTTAAAAAAAAGCCTAAGCAGAATTTAAAGAACAAAAAGGACTAAAAAGAATGAAGAATAACAAAGTCACAAATCACCTCTCGATATCCTATATTAACAACTAAAAATGACCCAAAGGCTTTGACGAACAACGTAGATCCTGATGTCTCCTCAAAACAAAGAAACCAACGCAGAATATAAACAAAAAAAAAGGATAGAACAGATGACGAACCTCGTGCAGATTATGATGGAGCTGAAACGAAACTTATGAAATTCTAAAATCCGAACTATAAGCAAACTACTTTTAGCACTCATACTATACATCTCATTCGATCATACAAGTATCCATCCCTTGTATTCAGCTATATTATGAGTGTAGTGTAGTGTAGTGACATCATTTAATGAGGTTGGTACAATGGTAAACATATTTTTTCAACTGTAATTGAGTAAGATATCCACAGTAAGTAAACTATTGCCGACTATAGGGTTCACAAGTAAAGGTCGGAACCATGTGTACTGATTGGAAATCAATGATATGTGGGTGAACCATTCCTCTGTTAGAACAGTGCAAACCAATCTCGGAGACCGAGTGAAAAAGAAAGAAGCAGACCCACCGGTTGAACGTATTGAAGGTGTTAAGGTTGATATCTGAGAGTGATGTGGAGATAGCATGAGGATAATGTCGGAGAGCCGTTGATTCTCGAGTAAGGTCTCACTCAGATCAGGTAGCTGACCCCAAAGTAGACCGTCGGTTTGGCTGTACTGGTTCAGAACTGATCACTGGTTGCCCTCACCGTAGGACGACTCGGAAAAGGATGGAGAAACGAACTTGACACGTGAATGTGCTGCCTGTAGACTGCGCGATAAGTTGCATGTATATCCCACCCACTCCAACGAAAAAAACCAGAAGTATTCATCAACATTTATAACCAAAAAAACGGTTTAAAAAAAAGTAAAAATTAAGCAGCCTCTTACAGTGGTTATTTTGCCTGTCTTTGAAACATAGATATTTTTTCATTTGCTCTTCTTTGAACATGCCTTTGTTTTGCATTAATCAATATGAATTTGGACAAATGAACTGTGAATTCTTCATTCGGCTGTAACAGTATTCTTAAACATAGTACAGTCAAGAGCAGGTCACGCTTTACACTACCAGTTTAAGCTGAGCTTTGATTTATACTGCGCGCCATACAATGCAGGGCCGGTCCAAAGTGTCAAGCTTGACGTGTTCTTGAGTGTACTATGACAGTGCATGTTGTTATTAACTTTTAAAAAATCTTAACCAACATTACTTAACTTTAAAAGTTATAATCTTTACTAACTTTAAGTTCGATTTGTAATTTATTTTTTTAACATTAATATAAGAATTGATTTTTACATAGATAGCTCTTTTTATTACGAGAACAATTCTTTAGGCTTTTTACTAAAACAAAAATTATTATAAAAAATTACACTTATCTATCTGTCTTAGAACTGTTTATATTTTAAGTGAAGCCAATCATTTTTATTTCAAAACCGTTTTTATCAAAATAGGACAGAATGCAATGCACACATGTGACAAAATTATATATTATTACTTTGTTGTTTGTAAATTTTGTTCTACTTTAATACAATTAATTTTGAAAATATTGAATTGGCCAGAACTGTTGGCCACTACAAAAAAATGAAATTATTGTGAATGGACATCAATATTAATATTATAATTGAAAACACAATCTTAGCTTTAAATCTAACTTAGTCAAATAAGCCACTCCGTTTCATTCCTGGGGCAAAGCATTCGTGGTGCAAAGGTTGTCCCTTGCAATTCAACGCGGCTAGCGTCGTGGGAACCTTTGCTCCAGGAATCAAACGGGGTGGGTTATTTGACTAAGTTAGGTTATAATATTATTAAAACATCAATTTTATTATTAAGAAAATGGAAAGTAGAGGTCATTATGAATGAATAATAAAATCTGAACTACTTATTATTATTATTTTTCTTAACTAAAATGTGTTGCTTTTTCCATGTTTTTTTTTTTTTACTTTTTTTGGTTATATGTTTTTTTTTTGTTTTTTTTTTGTTTTTTTTGTTTGTTTTTTTTTTGTTTTTTTTTGTTTTGTTTGTTTTGTTTGGTTTTTTTTTTTTTGCAACACAGTTTTACAATCACCATCTGGAACTGTTATTTTTGATTTGTTTCGACGCAATCTTCGTGTTTAGTTTCTGAAATGGTCTTTCATAATTATAGTAACGGCATTTTCAATCATAAGTGACATACAACTTCATTACCAACACGTATCTTACTTTGGCATACATTGTGAACATGTTATTAGATTCTGACGTCCACATATTATATTACTCCAACCAACTTCAAATCTTAAATCGGTGAATCGAAGGTGATTCAAACTTGAGGCGGCATGCATCGGTAAATAAGCTTCTTTCTCATGTTACAAGTTGTAGACATGAGAAGATATTGCAGAAAAACAAAAAGGACGAGCGGTGGATGAGAAATATTGGTATAATTCCGTTGAGTATTTGTGGTAGGGTTCTCATCTCAATTTTTCACAGCACTTACAAAACCACTTTATACATTTTCATTTGTAAAATTTCTTGTTATTTTGTATGCCGAACTTTGAAACTTCAGTGTAGCACCATATATTGATAAATAAGTAGCATTTGTTGAGATAATCACAGATATCTTCTTTTTTAGATTGTCGCTTTTAGGATTGCCAAGTCCAGCGTACGGTGAACATGTAGTGGTGACAAAGTTGCTGGGTTGAATGTGTGCTAAAACATTTGTGGCTTGTGGGCTGCTTTAGGCAGTGCAGATGCGATATTGCCAGTATTGCCATTACAGATTAGAAGCACGTGTTGCGACAACTATGATCTGGACCAGAAAGCGTGCATTGTGTTAACGATGATTCGTTGCTGTGCCTGTTGTTGATGTCGTAGAGTTTGATGCGATGAAAATTGCTTCGATATAAGATTGAAGAGATTGATTTTTCGGACGATTAAATAAAAAAAATGTTTCCTAAATAAAATTAAGTATTAAAATTTTAAGAAATGAAGGTAAATTGTCTAGTTAGACGATAGTATAGTAAGTTCCTCTTTCATACTTGTTTTACATGATATTTCATAACTAAAGTAAGAAGTTAATTACACATAAGATTTTTTAAAGATATATTTAAAAATATAACTTTACTTTTTAAAAGGTATTTTGGTGTTTTTTAATAAATCAAAAGCAACAGTCAAAAAAGAGACTTTTCATATATTAGAAAAACATTTGAATGAATGAGAAGTTAAAAGGTAATTTTTTTTTTCATCATTACTCTAATTATTAGATAACTCGTAAGTAAACATCTTAGTCGAAAAAAATTTAAAAGCCGAATGTAGAAATCTTGTTACAATTTGTAACAAGTAATTTAATATAATTCATATTTAAAGATTGTCGCTGTTTTAAACGAATAGAAAAGGCCACCTAAGTTTTACGTAAGTATGTATTTTTTAATTAAAAATATTCCATGCAGGATGTTAAAGACAGCTTAGCAAATACAAGAACGGTTGAGTTGTCACGGTTACATATTAGATAACAAAAAATCTAATTACTTAATTTTTTAAAAACAACAAATTATAAAATATTAAATACAGTGCTTCGTTTTTATATTTCATCAAAAGTTTAATTGAACAAATCTAGAATATGAACATTTGAATCGTCAGTTATATTCTATGGGTAAATTAATAAATCGTAAATCATCAACTGGATAAATTAAAAATAGTCAAACCGTTTTTTGTTTTTAATCCTTTAGGTTAACTTTATTTTTCCCCCTAGATGTAAGTTTTAAACACTTGAGGAATAAATTATTTGCGATTATAGAATTTGATGAGAAGTAATTTTGGTACAGACAACAGAAAGTCAGGTTACCCATTTGCGATACGAAAGCAAACGTTAATACGAGCAAGATAAGGGTGACGTCAAAGTTAAATTGTATAGCATGATGTGTTGTCGAAAGTATTTTAAATTGATGTTTAGCAACTTTTGGTGAGTCTAAAATTTAATAGACACATATATTAAGTTTTGCTAAAAATGTAGATCATTTAGACTTTTAAAATTTGTTATCCTGTTTGTTGTTCTTTTAAAATTTTGTTAATAAATTTTATATTTTCTAATATGTAATCATGTACACATAATTATGATCGGCTAAAACTACGCAACGAATCGCGTAGTTGCGCGTGTCGCTATTATTCTGAGATGAATATTACAATTTTTCGTGTTTTAATCCTTGGCATGCCTGGTGAATGAAAATGACATCATATGCCTGGTAGGGTCTCAGAGACATATTTAATAGCCAAAAACATTTGAAATTCAAGAATTTTTTGTTAAGATTCGGTTAGAATATTTATTCTTGTTCATTATTAAGAAAATTATAGATTACTTTCACATTAAAGTTTAGATTCTAACTGAAATAAACCTATATTGGATAGCACAACAAAAACAAAGAATTCATATTTTATACACAATCTATCTTTTATGGTTAAATTTTATACTGGCATGAAGAAAGGAGACAAATGGAATTAGTCAAAAGAAAATGTTAGGTAGACCCTACAAAAATCTGAATACTTTCCGCATATCTTTCTCAGGAGAAAGTCGGCTAAGGATTGCCTGTAGAAAGGGGAATGTTTACATGGCTAGTTTATAAGTGAACTTGCCATAAGCGACATTAGACATAAATTTATATATATTTAAAACAATAGGTACGAAGGATTTTCCAGTAAGGCGGGCCCTGAGACTCACCAGGCATGCCGATGGTTAAGCTGTCAATAATGTTTTTATGAGTAAAATAAAGTATTATCAAATAAGTAATTTCAATTTAATATTAAAATTAGTAAATTGTGAAAATTTAGGGTTACAGTTTTTGCTAAGCTGTCTCTTACATCTTGTATAGCTGCATTAATCAACATTCAGATTATCATCTCCTTGTCATCAAACATAATCAAATACCCCCCTCCCCTACTGATGCTTTTGAATGGCCCCAAAAACAATTATGAATACTTCTGATTTTTTTCGTTGAACCCACCCCTGCCCCCGATTGCGATTGCGAATCCAAACTTATCGCAATCGGGGGGCTGGGGCTGGGTTCAACGAAAACGGTTGCGGTAAGTTTGAAAGAGTTTACCAAGCCTTTCTACTTTGGTAAACACTTTCAAACTTACCGCAATAGTTTTTCGTTGAACCCAACCCAGGCCCACGATTGCCATTAGTTAGAACGTGTTTACCAAGCGTTTTAGCTTTGGTAAACACGTTCAAACTTACCGCAATCGGGGGCCTTATTTCACATGCAACTTACCGCGCAGTCTACAAACAGCGCATTAACGTGTCAAGCTCGCCTCCGTCATCATCTCCATCAGTCTCCGAGTCATCCTACGGTGAGAGAGCTTGTACTAGTGACCTTCTCGTTCTGAACCTGTACAGCCAAACCGTCGGTCTATTTTGGGTCGGCTACTTGATCTGAGTGAGACTTGACTCAAGAATCAACGGCTCTCCGACATCATCCTCATGCTATCTCCACGTTACTCCCAGCTATCAACCGAAACACCCCCAATACGCTCGCCCAGGCAAGTTTACTTCTCACTCGTTCACTCAGCGTCCACAGACCGGTCGTCACTGTGCTAACAGCCGAATAGCACACCTGATCATCGATGACTAATCCCTACACATTTTTCCTACCTTTACTTGCAATTTCTATAGTCAGTAATAAGTTTACTCACTATAAATACCCAACTCAATTACAGTTTGTCAAAAATATGTTTAACAGTTGTACACAACGACATTGAATGATGACACTGTAAGTGTTGTGTGTATAGTGTACAAAAAAAGCGCAGTGTACATCCATTGCAGCACATGATTTATGATTTGAAATTTACAAATATAGTCAACAACGTATAAAAAAAACAATGATAATATTACGGTGTAACGATGATAATAAAAAGATGATAACGATTGATTAATATGAAATAAATTACTTAAAACTAATGGAACCATTCAACCGAATTCTACAGAATTGAACAATTCTATAATAAACGTTTTCAGGAAGTACCATATGTCAATTTAAAAGTTGAGAAATAACTACATTATTTGAGTAGGGATGATTATTAACGAATCGGCCTCTAGGTATTAGGATTTTAATGTCTTCTTTTTTGCGAACGCGACCTAAGGCCACATAGAGTTGGCCGTGACTAAAAACGTCCGACCGAAGATCCACTCCTACTCGTTTAATCGTCTGACCCTGACTCTTGTGAATCGTCATAGCATAACATACCTGCAACGGGAATTGGCGGCGCAACATTTCAAAAGGACTATTGCGATCTATGGGGGCTTTAAAGAGAATGCGAGGTATCAAAAATTCACGCGGGCTATCGAATTTACGAACAGTGATTAAACGTGCAGATGCAGCTATGACGACCACCTTCGTCCCGTTAACCAACCCGTCAGCGAAACTAAGATTACGCATGATCATACAAACGGAATTGACTTTAATTTTTAAATCGAAATCTGGAACTCCCTTGGGAGATAGTGTATTCAGAAGGTCGGGGCCCAGAAATACTTGATCGGCGTTTTCGCTTAAAATTTTGTCAATTGCATAAAAATGCAAGATATCCCCCAGCACACGATCTAATACTTTAATATTAATCTCTCCAACGGCATCATTGCGAGTACACAGAATTGCTCTCTCGGCACAAAAGATCGGATCCGAGAGGTTTTCAGCGGGAAAGACGAATTCAATCAAGTCGTCCAAGGTTAGAGCAACCTCGATTGAATCGAGCTGAAACAATTGCTCAGCAATTCCGTTTACTGGCAATACATGAGGAGGCAACTCGTTGGAGCCCAATTGCAAAAGAAAATCCGCGTATTCGGCGTCCTCCCTGCATCGTTGTGAAGTGAATAAAGAGAAAATTTTCAAATTAGGCCACAGTTGCGAGGTTTTGATAGACGAATTTAGAATATCCCAATTCGAGCGCGCACCCACTACGATCGGGGGAATTTGCCTGAAGTCCCCAGCGAAAACAATAATTTTGCCTCCAAAAATTTTGTCCGTTCCCATCAAATCTCGCAACGATCTCTCTAATAAATTGAACAAGTATTTGTGAGCCATCGGCGCTTCGTCGTACACTATGAGGTCGGCGTTGTATATCAGTTCAGCCCTTTGAGAACCATTTGTGATGTTCCAGACTCCGCGGTCATCCACAAGATCTAAAGGAAATTTGAACAAGGAATGCGCGGTCATTCCACTGGGATAATTTTGGGCGGCTATTGCGGATGACGCACAATTCAAAACTACGCCGCAGCTGCTACGAATATGAGCGGAAATGACGTTTAATAAAAGTGTTTTGCCCGTCCCGGCGGGTCCATCAATGAAAATAGCAGTATTATTTGAGTCACGGAACTCCCTATCCCTGCAAAGCCTATCAACGTAATCGAAAATGGATCTTTGTTCGGACGATAACCGCGGTAACCATTCGTCGACAAATGATTTAGCACTGTCAAAATCGTGCTCCGTACGTTCCCTATCTAGCTCGGTACTACTATCAAAGACTTCCGGCAAGCCTTGATCTACTAAAGACGACCCGTGTCATCGTAGCAAGCGACTTATTTGAATGAGGCACACTTTAATCGCGTCGTCTTCGTCACCTGGCATTCTATGCAAAAAGTCCTCAGCCAACTGACGTTTAAATTTGTCCCACAGTGTTGCGACCGGGGCACCGTTAACAGCCAAGAGCACAAAAAAGCTACGAAGGCGTGGTCCTGTGAAAAAAGTTGAAACTTCCGACATAGCCATATCGTACTCGACTTCATCATCCGCGAGACCTACTGCTTTGGCAGCTTCCTGAAAGGTTGTGCAATTCGGACCACCGATCAACAATAAATCTGTGTAACTGCGACACGGGTAAACATTTAATAAAATTCTTAAGTAGAATTGCTCACCCCTGTTCGGCTCGACCCAGAAAAGACGCGCGACGAGCTCACCCCTCACTCTTTTAGTAACGTATTTTCTATTTTCAGTGCGTATGGATTGGACAGTTTTCAAATTTGGGTCCTTTGCATGCATGTTATATTGTTCAAAAAAGTCCAGGTAAGTCAGTCTGTCAAATTCTGCAGTTAAAGGTCTATTGAAATAATCTATAAGATCGGAACTTGCGCGGTTTACTGAATTCTCTATGTCGTTGGGTCTGAAAAAAACTGAATGTTGATTAGGCAAATGGACACAAAGATTTTTAACTGTTGGCGCCAATTGTGTCAACGGAAACGCTAAAGTTCTCCACGCTGCATCGCTAGATCCGATGTAGCGTTTCGTGACATATTGTTCGATTTCGTTGTTACGATTGGCTTCGTCAACGACGGCGACACGGGCTTCGTCGGGACCTTTGGTCATATACTTAAAAAGATATTTAATTACGGTGCGCTGTGAAGAAACTTCTAAATTTATGTGAGCGTCATATTTCAAAAGCAAGGCGGCATTGTACGGGACGACCCATAAATCGCTAACTTTAACATCTCTGCCGCGGAATTTAATGGTGGCCTCGTTTTCACCATTGCGGCGGAGATTAATAAAACCCTTATCGTCACAGAAGGTGACAGACGTTTCCCGCTTTGGAAAAAATTTCGTACATTTTCTTTTCTCGCTATCCCAACACAGAAGATCTGTGCGGTGAGGCGGGCCGCACGGTCCGTGAATCATATGGTCGAGGACTGCCTTACGCAACCTGCCCTCAGCTTCGGACGGGTCAGGTATGTCAGCACGAACAAATTTATCTATCTCTACACTATCTGCAGGCCCACCGCCTTCAACCCTGAAACAAATATGCGCATGCGGCAGTCCTCTTTTTTGAAACTCTATTACGTGCATCATATATGAAATATGACCAAACCATTGCCCGCTCTTCAAATCCCTAATCAACTGAGCCAAACGCAACTTAAAAACTCGAGCACAAATTTGGGGGTTCGCTCGTTGACCCGGCAATATTGATTGCCTTATTTCGGGCCAACGTGTGTTGCAAGTGAAAGTTAAAAAGAATGACGGTGGGCCTAACCTGTTCACTATTGAATCGTTTATTTGAGAAACCCCTTAAGTCACTTTTTCAACGAGGTTGATTTTTTTTATGGTACAAGTTGAATAATTGAATTTTTCTACATGTAATCATTTTAACCGATACTGATATTACTATTAAATAGGATTTTTGAATAATAAATATGCTCAGTTTTTTCAAAAAATGATTTTTTATGTTTTTGAAATCATCCGACGATTCTGACTTATGGGGTTTCTCAAATAAACGATTCTATTGCTATAGCGTCCAGGTACCTCATTTTCATGTAACGCGGACCCCCTGTAAATGAGCTGGGCAAGTAAATTCGTCCCGGTACAACACCGCCTTCGCCTAATATTGTCTCATCGTTTTGAATTTGCGTTCGCGTCTCTAATAATTCTGAGAGTGGTGCAACCCTAAGCGGGTCTTGTTGACCTCTCGCTTGAGCATGTTCTATAAACCGGAGACGCTCTTCAATGATTCTACAATATAAATCAACTAACAACTCCTCAGACAACCGGCTAAAATTACTAAATCGCGATTCGGACAAGAGTAAACAACGAACATATTGAAGCTGACTAAGCTTGTTGCCGCTGTTGTCGACTTTCCCAAGGCACCAGCCCGGATTCCCATGTGGATACAATAAGGGATATTGAAAGCTCTCATAAAGGGGATGCATTATATTCACGGGATGCGGCCTGCTATCTCCAATTTTCCATATCGCAATGCTTCGCGGGACGTACTGTTCACGATCCGTACTGATAATGGCCGAAACTTCATGACCGAAAGGTTGGTCACCAAGAATATTGCCGTGAGTGGCGCAAGAAGTTCTCTGGAACTGTATAAAGGCCTCGGACAATGGTTCTAAACTTAATCTCCTAAAACAGTCTATATAAGGATTGACGCTATGTAAAAAACTCGAAATCGATCTAATTACCTGTCTATCGAGGCTTAGATCGGCGGCCAAATTTTCCCTTTCGGTGTTGTCGATATATATTTATATTTATATTTTTCTTGTTTGTTCCTGGCGTACAAAAAAGAATAATTCATTCATTCATTGACTCCTTTTACGATGACTCAGTGGATTTAAATATTTTTCTTTTTTAAGAGACACTTTGATGACAAAAAGTCCAAATACTAAACCAAATCAACCATAGTGATACAACTAACACAATAAGCCACTCAAGTCAACCAGCATATGAAGACGACAAATTGTCCACTCAAAAATGTATTATAAAATTGCAAGAAAATGACGATCACCTCATTTAGTCCATGCAAAACTTTTTTCCGAAATCAAGAATATGATATTATATCTGAATTAAAGAAAGATTTCAAAATTACTAGATAGATAGACACAACATTTGTTTCCATCACAGTACTACTGAAAGTCTTAGTGATGAACAGAAAATTATAAACAAATTTAAAAAAATTGCTCATATGAATTCTAAAATAAAATTGCTAGATAAAAATGCTCTATACTGCAGGCTGAAAATTCACAAAAGAAGTTATCTAGAAACGAGTCAATGTACAGATAGTTAAACTGAAAACAACGACAAGATACAGACAAAGACAAAACTCTATAATGCAACACTGAGATATTGAATTCAATCTTCGACAACGCAAGATAAAGAAATATTTTTTTTAAATCTAAATATAATGTATCAGAATATAGCTGGCTTAATTACAAAATCTAACGAACTTACTCTTTATGTAGTAGAACTAGGTATACACAAAAAATATCGAGTTAGATATCATTTGCGTTACTGAAACTAACTTTGTTACTTAATATAGAAAACAGCGAGGAAGATTTACTTGTGGTTCCTAATAAACGAAAACTTAGCTTAGATACTTTCTATAATATACTATAAAGGATCCTTACTTAATATTATAAATGCGAAAGTAACTCTGTCTGTCTGTCTGTCCGCCTTTCACGCCTAAACTACTGAACCGATTTTGATGAAATTTGGTACAGAGATAGATTAGAGCTTGGGAAAGGACATAGGCTATTATTTATCCCACAGTTGGGCACGAAGTAACCTGTAGTCCACGCGGGCGGAGCCGCGGGCGGAAAGCTAGTTCTTCATAAAAGCTTAAACAGAACTAAATTTCATTTTGTATTCTATTGTGCACACTGTAGTAAACGGAAAATAAATAACAATAAATAAATTAAAACGGAACAAATTGATGTATGTGGTGGTAATAATATGTATGTGGATAATAATGGACTTGATAGAAACAACATGTCGCTAGAGGTGGGAAACGTCTTACTTGTAATGACTTTACATTAGAAGTTTATGAACTGACGAGGCTAATCAGCAAAACAATTTAAAATAAAAATAAAAATAAGTTTTATATTTCGGCCTACCTGACCATACAGCACAACTAGACATGCGTTATTAATATTTGGCACATCACAAAAAAAGAAATTACTCTAAAGGTAATCTAAAAACATTTTTCACACACCTATCGAATTTCAGACTAACATATGTTTTTAATGCCAACCGTAGACCTAAACATAAAACATGGCGTATAATACCTTTTTGGAAGATTTTAAGTTACTGTATGATCTTTGATTTTCTTTGTTCATATCTTGAACGGACCCGGCTTTAATGAAAACAATAAAAATAATTCAAGGGAATATTCGAGAGGATTAAAAACTACATTAAAGTTAACTCAAAAGTTACTTACAAAACTTACTTACAAAAGAGAAAATAAGAGTAATATAAAAACATCGTTAAATAAGTCCAAGGCAACTTGGAAAATTATCAATAGAGCAAAACCGAACATGTGAAGAAGCACAAAAACAAACATTAAATTAGACGATAATACAGTCACTAGTCTTACTGAAATCGTTATCGACCAAGTGACAACATGACTATTTCTTCAAACGTAATAAAAAGGAACTAGACTTATTCAGACGACCACTAACTCCATTTATACTATGTCACCTAAGTTACCCAAAGATCTACAATCGACAATTTATTGTTAAAAAAAATACAAAATACACTGGATTTGACGACTTTTCAACGAAAGTAATCAAAAGTGTTGCCCACCCACTTAGTCATAAAATAAGCCAAAGTATGTATGTAGTGGTGTCTACCTAGAGTGACTAAAATTATTAATTTTTATCAAACCATCACACTAAAAGATAAACGAAGCGACTTAAGTAATTATAGACCAATAACACTCCTGCCTGTGTTTTCAAAAATATTTGATAAGGTTATAATAACCAAACTTATTCCTATTTAGATAAATATAACATTACCATCAGAACAGAAGGGCTTTCGAAAGAATATTACGATAAACATGGCTATTAATGAGCTTCAAGAGCATATTTTAGGTAGTGTCGATGGACTTGATTAAAGCCTTTGACTTTGTGGATAATAGTTTATTATTTCACAAATTATAATGAATACCTGAATCAGAGGCAATGCAACTAACCTAATAAAATCATATCTCAGTAACCGAAAACAATACACAAGAATAACGAAAATTTGTAATGACTCAAATGATCAAAAATATCCTGTTTGCTGATGACGGTAGAGTTACGGAAACTATGAGAACATTTAAATATTTCAGTATACTCAATCGTCACTGGCTGGAAGATAAACCTTCGATACAAAACGAAATCAATTCGTTTTTATAATCGTAATCCAAAAATATCAACTATGATTTTAACGATAACACAAGCTTTGAATTTTAGCTTTGACTTTTAGATTTGACTTTTAGATTTGACTTTTAGATTTGAATTTTAGATTAGACTTTTAGATTTGACAGTTAGATTTGACTTTTAGATTTGACTTTTAGATTTGACTTTTAGCTTTGACTTTTAGATTTGACTTTTAGCTTTGACTTTTAGATTTGACTTTTAGCTTTGACTTTTAGCTTTGACTTTTAGCTTTGACTTCTAGCTTTGTCTTCTAACTTTGACGTCTAACTTTGACGTCTAACTTTGACTTCTAACTTTGACTTCAAACTTTGACTTCTAACTTTGACTTCTAACTTTGACTTCTAACTTTGATTTCTAACTTTTGTTTCTAACTTTGATTTCTAACTTTGATTTCTAACTTTGACTGCTAACTCTGACTCCTAACTTTGACTTTTAACGTTGATTTTTAACTTTGACTAAAGTCAATCATTTTCAAGAAGAATATAAAATCAAGTCAACAAACTAAGCTATTCTGTGGAACTTGATGACTCACATGCGTCTCCTTCCTTCTCTTTAGTTTCTGGCCCAGAAAACGACATCCATGGTTTAATTTTTCTCTGCTGCGTAGACATTCGTATATTTTCTTCAACTTACCCAGTCTGATCTTCCCTTTTCTAACTTCCTCCTTCTCGCAGGTAGGCGTGTAAGCGAATCAGGATCTTTTTTTTTTTAAACTGAAACTAAACCAATGTTTTACCACGTAGATACGTGTATGTACTTATATATGCGTATGTCTGTAAGGTTATTAGAAACTTGTTCATCTTGGTAATTAAATATGATTGTAAAAGTTATACCATAAGCAGAAACTAGAGAAGCAGCGCTAAATTACACAATAAGGAGGCGTAAGGCGTAATAACCCTAAGTACATTTTATGAATTTAATAAACTACTTTATAGACCTGCACTGGTGGGTAGGGACTCCAGAGAGCAGCTCTGGCAAGAAGCCACATATTTCGTTATTAACCTAAAATATAATCATACACTGAACAGGCAGTGGCCTTAAGAGTGTAGCCCTGGCAAGGCACGCCGTATTTCGTTATTAATCTAAGAACTAAATAGGTAGTAACCTCCAGAGAGCAGCCCTGGCAAGGCACGATCCATATTGCTAATCATCTAAGGTACAATCGTGTACTGAATAGGCAGTGGCCTCCGGAGTGAAGCCTTGGCAAGGCACGCCCTATTTCGTTTTTAATCTAAGATATAATCAAGCACTGAATAGGTAGTAACCTCCAGAGAGCAGCTCTGGCAAGGCACGACCCATATCGTTAATAACCTAAGGTACAATCGTGTACTGAATAGGCAGTGGCCTTCAGAGTGTAGCCCTGGTAAGGCACGTCCTATTTCGTTATTAATCTAAGATATAATCGAACAATGAATAGGTAGTAACCTCCATAGAGCAGCCCTGGCAAGGCATGACCTATATCGTTAATAATCTAAGGTACAATCGTGCACTGAATAGGCAGTGGCCTCCAGAGTGTAGCCCTGGCAAGGCACGCCGTATTTCGTTATTAATCTAAGATATAATCAAGCACTGAATGGGTAGCAACCTCCAGAGAGTAGCCCTGGCAAGGCACGACTCATATCGTTAATAATCTAAGGTACAATCGTGCACTGAATAGGCAGTGGCCTCCAGAGAGTAGCCCTGGCAAGGCACGGCCTAAATTGTTAATAATCTAAGGTATAGTCAAGCACTAAATAGCCAATTACCTCCAGAGGGTAGCCCTGGCAAAGTACGGCCTAAATTGTTAACAATCTATGGTAAAATCAAGCGCTAAATAGCCGATCACCTCCAGAGAGTAGCCCTGGCAAGGCACAGCCTAAATTGTTAATAATCTAAGGTATAGTCAAACACTGAATAGCCAATTACCTCCAGAGGGTAGCCCTGGCAAGGCATGGCCTAAATTGTTAATAATCTAAAGTATAATTAATTTAAAATACGTGTCCGTTAATCAATCAAGCTTTGCAATGTCGTAAATATCGAAGATATAACAAAATACTTTACTAGGAAGGTACTTACGGTTAACCACGTGGGCACACAGGTTATTTCTTACCACTTTCGAGCTAAAAGATAACCACATACTAACCTTCGAATATATAAATTTATTTTAATTTTATACTGACTGCATTTAACCCGAACTCAAATATGCTTTGATGACTGCTACCAGAATGGCGCCACGATTCGCCCAGCGGCGCTCGTAGCTTCGTCGATCCTCCCACTCCGCTCGCCGACCGCCGGCCGCCGGAAGCTGGTATGGCGGGAACTTCACGCGTAATCGACCGCGCGCTGTTCTGTTACTTGTTCGTTGTCAACTTTCGACTTGAATGACAATCGCTAACATTTGTGTTTCCTTAGTCGTCTCTTACGACACCCACGGGAAGAAATAGGGTGGTGTTATTCTCAATCGATCACCAAATGGCGATGTTTGTTCCAAATACTAAAGTATCAAAAACAATTGTAATAAAGAGTTTGTAATTTCAGAAATAACTTTAGTTTTGGGCTAAATACAAAAGAACGGAAGTATTAAGTGCACGAGCGAAGCGAGCGTGATTTTTTTTTTTATTGTTTTTTAGCAACAAAATTATTGTTAGGAATAATATTGAGCTGCGCTAAAGAGCAGGAGACGTATTTTTGAAACAAGAGAATTCCAATTCGCATACGAATTGGCAAGATGCGCATGCGAATCCACTAAATTACTATTTTTGAAAATTCATTCCGTGAATTCTGCAGCGAGTGGGTACGACCACTCGTTTTGTATTTTCTACTGGTAGAAAGCTTGCAAAGTGACATTGACAGTTACACACGTTTTTTTTGTAGTAGTAGTAGTTTCATTTATCCTTTCGGAAAGGCAATGGTACTAAGCCATACAGCCTAATCTTTCTTGTCTTTTTTCTTATCATTCTTATTTACAAGGCTTGCGCCAAATCTTCCGTGTATCATGTCTTATTTTATCAGGGGATTCCTGAAGAAAGGCTTAAAGCCAAATCTGAAATAAATAATTCTCATCTAATTCTGTAATGAAGTCTATCTAATTCTGTATGAAGTATATTTTCTTTTCCGTGTATGTTAGTCTCTGCCGTAAAATTCCATTAATATCAAGTTAACATGATCGACTTTCATCATAGGTCTCCTATGCAGGAGACAACATATTCAAATAAAGCTTCGTAGGTCGCAGGACATTTCAATAATTCCTGTAGTGATGGCGGGATAATCTGGTATATTTCTTGTAGCTTACCTATGAGCAAAATCCAATTTATATTGAATGCTGGGCATTGAAAGAAAATATGTTGTAATGATTGATCTTCATTTAGGGTGCATTCATCACAGGTAGGAGATGCTATTTAAATTCATCTCTTTCCGGGGAGGCAAAAGAATTTATGAAGACATACTGCCAAGTCTTCAATGTATTTTCCCTGCATAAGCTCCTCCCGTCCTCTATAAACCTATTGTGTATTGTCAAAAAACATTGAGATTGTAGACTTTTTTTAAACGTTCCTTTCTTCAAAAAAGGCGTTACCGAATCGTATAATTGATTACCGGTTTTTATTTTTCTGCGTGGAACGAAACCTTTTTAAAATTTCTAATTTTATGGCAACACCAAATTCGAGTGATTTAAAAATGCATAAAAACAAGAGTAGTAGAATTTCATTTTGTAGACGAATTACTTTCGCGTACAAATTCAAGATTCATTTCTACAATTTCAAAATACGTCTCCAGGTTGCGTGGCGATTGTGTATTATTTTGATCTCATTTTCGTCATTAACACCCCCAAAAACCTATAACGACACATAAAATGTCAATATGTTACAGCTTGGCTTTCGACCTCGCCTCACTTTTAGCGTGGAACCTTGTATGGCAGTTGTTTTGGATTAGGCTAAACTTCGTCGTAAATGCTAAATGCTCGTGAATTATTTCACTTTTTTTTTTTATTATAAAAAATTAATTTTTTGCAAACGGACTGCTGAATCGAAATTAGTAAATATATTCTTATTAATCCCAACAATGTTTGGCACTTGGTCTACCTTTACTCGCAAACTTGAAAGGCCAACTTATGTTTCATAGTTTTCCTTTTAAATTTGGTGTATATTCTACCATTGTGAATTTTTCCACATTTTAAGAACCAACCGTGTAGCTGGTAGAGGGGGGGGACACTTGTGTTTGACAAAAGTTTTCACTTAAAAAATTTATGATTCGCAAACGGAGTGCTAAATCGAAAAACGTTTTTCGTAAACCCCTTCTATCTTTTAAAAAGCTATTCTATGACACCCCATTCGATGATATTGGGTAGAAAAAAAATTCATCGCCCTTTCACGTCTATGGGAGACACCCGAAAAAAATTTTTTTTCTAAGATTTTACTCTTCTGTTCTGTTAGCGTGATTTATATGTATACTCATGCCAAATTTCAGCTCTGTAGTACCAAGGGTTTCTTAGCAAACACGCGGACAGACAGACAGACGGACATGGCGAAACTATAAGGGTTCGTAGATTACTACGGAACCCTAAAAAAGAATTTTGAAAATCGGTTAATAAATGGCGGATAAATTGATGAATATACATAAAAAAGATGCATAGTACCTCCTCTTTTTTTGAAGTCGATTAAACAAGAACAAAATAAAAATTACTAGGCATTATTGTCATCAAATTACGCGTACTATCATTAAACTCGCGATATTTTGAGAAAACTTAATTTTTAAAATAAAATCTAGATGGCAGCACATATATAACAAAATTCAATTATATCTCGATTCCTGGTGATGGTACGAGAAACTGGCCTTCGTTCCTTTTTGATCGCAGTTTGAAACCTAGTCAGATAGATAACTAGGTTTCAAACTGCGACATCACATTAGAAAAAACCTGCCGCCGTCTTGAATCACAGGTCTTTTTTCTTCAAACCCCTTTGACATCCGTTTTTAAATTGAACATGCACTTAAAAAAGTTTAAAAAACAAAATGAACGCGATTTTGACTCTATAAAGAGGACACAACCGCCGCAAAACCTAGTGTGCATAATATAGGTAAATATGTTCACAATTTATTTTATTTTTTCAATAATCTTTAAAAACTTAACTTATAAAGAAGAAGGCAATAAGCAAAGCTTTACTTACCATCTGCAATAAATAAATTATGAAATTTGGTGAGCAATTGGATTATGGTTTTACTGTTTTGTTAATAGTTCTGGCAGTGGTAAAATAATATACTTAATCAAGACGCTTGTCATAGCAACACGCTACATAAAAGGTGCCGACGCAGCATGCCCTCGATGTTGCCTACAACATTGCACACGGCACACGGTGCAGCCTCAGCGCAACGTGACCGGCTATGACGCGCGACCGACATCGGACCCCCGCACGTTTCCCGGAAAGGCACTCAACACTAGAATTTAGCATTCCATTGTGTTTCCAACATTGAGCACTTTCGGTTGTTAAAATAATTAATTTGTAATTTCCTTTTTTTTATTAAATTAGTTAAAACAATTTTGGTTTTTTTTGCAACCTCCGGCCGCAGCCTTCGTAATTGGCGCAGTCGGTAGGATACTCGCGGTCGGTTCGCGAAAAATTTGAAAGAAGATTTCCGAAATTCGTCGAGCCTTCCGAGTGGCTTTCTAGTCGCGTCCAGAGTATCCTGAATCTACGTCGAGCTGCAGTCGAGGTATCCAGACATTGATAACGCAGAGAAGCCAGAATTATGTTCATGTAAGTACATTAAATTCTTTTAGTGGTTGCTTACTCCTAATCTTATTCCCTTGACTTTAATTTAAACCTTCCAAGATTTTCTTTCCAAGACAATCCGGGAAATCTAGGATAGTTAGTAGTAGATCGCGAGCGCTAGACCGAAATAGAGATTTAGACAGCAGTAGTAGAGCTAGTGAAAACACGATGGCCGAATTTGACAAAATTAACAAGGCCCTCAGGCTGTTGCCTGATTTCGACGGCAATCCAAATGTGCTAACTAGATTCATTCATTTGTGTGACGGGTTAGTTACTGAAATGCAGGGCACGAACAATAATTTAAATAACCTTGCTTTGCTGAATGGTATCTTGAATAAAGTTGTGGGGTCGGCAGCCCGCCTTATCAATTCGAATGGCACCCCAGACACATGGCAGGGTGTGCGAGCTGCTTTGATAAATAATTTCTCCGACCAAAGAGATGAGACCGCTTTGTATAACGACTTGGCACTTTTGACTCAAGGATCAAGTTCTCCCCAGGAATTTTTTGAGAAATGTCAAAATATTTTCAGCACTATTATGACTTACGTAACCTTGCACGAGAACGTAGAGACAACCATTACAGCTAAGCGTGAGCTTTACAAAAAGTTGACCTTACAGGCATACTTACGCGGACTTAGGGACCCTCTAGGTGCGCGTATTCGTTGCATGCGCCCTGAGACGATAGAAAAGGCATTGGAATTCGTTCATGAAGAAACGAATACAATGTACTTACAGCAAAGGAATAGTCAGCTACCCGACAGGAAGTTATCTTTTCAGTTCCAAACACCCCCTAATACTGCCCAAGGTTACAAGCTAGGGCCACACACCCCCTACGCTGAGGCACCCAAGCCTATTAGCTTCAACATGCCGGGACCCTCTCGTCCCCAGTATCCTCAGCAAGCACCTATTTGGAAGCCCAGCTTCGGTCAAGCTCAGACTGGCCCTTCGCGAACGCAACAAATGTTCCGCGCGCCACCCCCGAATTACAACCCCCAGCAAAATGCTTTTAGATTTCCTCCTCGCAATCAACAGATGTCCTTTGGGGCACCTCAAAGGCCACGCCCTATGAGCGGTGTGAGTCATTACACCACAAAAAATTTACCCCCCACTCCTTTTAATGCGGGTCATGATTGGAGAAAGGCCGGGAATCCACCCCCAAGTAATTATTTCAAAACCCGGGAAGTAAATTTCAATGATTTTTACTCTTATGAACCTGCCTATGAGGATTACTATCCTGATTATTCTTACTACGATACTTACGAGTATCCTGAATACGCCCCTGTAGAGGATCAGCAGCAGTACTGCATCGAGTATCCTGAAAATTTTGAACCATCATATTCGGGTGCTCCCAGCCAGCAAGAAACTCAACCAGCTCAGGCTGAACAGGATTTTCAGAAAGATCCGAAATCACAAAAATCAAAATAGAGATAAATCTACAGACCCAACGACAGCTCCCATACATTCAAATAACTTCTCCACCCCTAAAGCTTTTAATAGATACTGGAGCAAATCAGTCATTCCTCAGCCCCCAAACGATTGAAAGATATTACAGCGACGTTTCATTAAACTACTCCCCGTTTGAGGTCTGTAACGTTCACGCTACCATCAGAAGTGACTCTTCTATCACTCTTCCCAACTTCCCTGAGTTTAACGACCCAAGCGAAGTGACTTTCTTCGTCTATAACTTCCACGAATATTTTGATGGCCTTATTGGTTCAGATCTGTTGGAGAAGTGGGATGCTACTATCGACTACAAGAATAAACTCCTTACTACCACCAATGCAGTCAACCCACTTAAAGTGTATGATTCTCGTAATGCCAACCTTTATGAGGAAATAATTCCAGCTGAAACTTCTAAGCTAATAAGAGTGCCGATAAATGTGCACGACGGTGAGGCCTTGGTCGAGGAGCAGACAATGTCCAATTGCATTATCAGGGAGTGTCTAACTAGCGTTAAACAAAATAGGGGTATTGTTGAGATATACAATCCTAGTCGCAATGATGTCATCTTTTCCATGGACAGTGCGGTACGCGCAGAGATTCATAAAACTGAAATCAAGCATTCCATGCCAAACACCTCACGTGCCAAACAAGTACTTTCACGTTTAAGAACAGACCACTTAAATCCCGAAGAAAAAGCTAATTTAGAATCACTTTGTGCGCAATATGCCGATGTATTTTACATCGATGGTGAGCCATTAACCTTCACTAATCAAATAAAACACTCTATTAAGACCAAAGATGAAATTCCCGTGTACACCAAAAGTTACAGGTACCCATTCATTCACAGACAGGAAGTTCTGGAACAAATAGGTAAAATGCTTGAGCAAAATATAATCAGACCCTCTAACTCAGCTTGGAGTTCCCCCATCTGGGTAGTCCCCAAGAAAGCTGACGCATCTGGAAAAACCAAATGGCGTCTTGTGGTAGATTTCAGGAAACTCAATGAAAAGACTTTGGATGATAAGTATCCGATCCCAAATATATCCGATGTCCTGGACAAATTAGGAAACTGTCACTATTTTACAACTCTCGATTTGGCCAGTGGGTTCTACCAGGTAGAAATGAATAAGGAGGATATCCCGAAAACAGCATTTAATGTAGAGCATGGGCATTTTGAATTTTTGAGAATGCCCATGGGCCTCAAAAATAGTCCATCTACATTCCAAAGGGTAATGGATAACGTGCTTAGAGAGCTGCAAAACACAATATGTCTTGTCTATCTTGATGACATCATAGTGTTCAGCACTTCCCTTCAAGAGCACATAGTTAATCTGGAGAGAGTTTTCCAAAAACTTAGGGAGTCAAATTTCAAAATCCAGATGGATAAATCAGAGTTTCTTAAGTTAGAAACAGCCTACTTGGGACACATCATTAGCAAGGACGGAATAAAACCTAATCCCGACAAAATATCAGCTATAAAAAATTACCCATTGCCTAAAACAACGACAGAAATTAAAAGGTTCTTAGGGCTTCTAGGATATTACAGAAAATTTATTCCCCAGTTTGCTAAAATTACCAAACCAATGACTCAGTGCTTGAAAAAGGGATCAAAAATTACTTTGGACCAAAATTATATAGAATGTTTCGAAAAATGTAAGACCCTGTTAGTTAACGACCCTATCCTCCAATACCCAGATTTCACAAAGGAATTTACTCTTACTACCGATGCTTCAAACCTAGCCATCGGGGCAGTGCTATCCCAAGGACCTTCAGGCTCTGATAAGCCTATAGCTTATGCTTCACGCACCCTTAACAGTAGTGAAATAAACTATAGTACAACCGAGAAGGAATTATTAGCCATCGTCTGGGCAACCAAATACTTCCGTCCATATCTTTTTGGCCGCAAATTCAAAATTATAACCGACCACCGCCCTTTGCAATGGCTGATGAACACGAAGGAGCCCGATTCCCGCCTAACACGCTGGAGGCTTAAGCTCAGTGAGTACGACTATACTATTATCCACAAACCTGGCAAACTCAATAGTAACGCCGATGCCCTATCAAGGGTAGAAATCCATAATGAGGAAACAAGCTCTATGGTGGCGAATCCCTCCGAGGCACCACCTTCCATTTCCAACTCCAGGACAGCTACAGCTCACACTGATGCTGAAAATCCAATTCTAGAAGTACCCATATCCGACGACCCCCTAAATGTATTCCATCGTCAGATTGTTTTCACCGTGGTCGGTGACATTAAAGGTCGGCCGATTGTCTCTAAGCCTTTTGAAACCCACACTAAGACTAGCATACAACTATGTAGGTCGAATCTCGAGCAAGACGTTGTGGGCGCTATCAAGGAATACGTTAACCCTAAAGTCAGGACAGGTATACTAATAAATCCACCTTTAGAAATGTACTCAATTATTCCTAAAATTCAGAAAAATTTCAAGAACTCCGCTATGAACTTAATACTTACAAAAGTTGAACTCGAAAATGTAAAAGATTATTTAAAGCAGCAGGAAATTATTAGGAATTACCATGAAGGTAAGACTAACCACCGTGGAATCAACGAAAATTACCTTGCACTATCCCGCAAATACTATTGGCCAAAAATGAAGGAAAGCATCACCAAATACATCAATGAGTGTAACATTTGTGGACAGGCCAAATATGATCGTAACCCTATCAAACAACAATTTCACATAGTTCCACCCCCCAGTAAACCATTTCAAGTAGTCCACTTAGATCTCCTAAGCGTCGAGACTCAGAAGTATCTCACCATTATTGATGCATTTTCCAAATATGCCCAGGCTTACTACTTACGTGATGCCACCGCTGTAAGTGTAGTTCAAGCCTTATTAGTATTCTGCACCCACCATGGTGTCCCAATTTCCATAGTGACCGATAGAGGACCCGAGTTCACTAACCAGTTATTCCTGGAATTTGTCAGACTTCATAAAATTCAACATCACAAGATTTTAGCCTATACTCCTAACGAAAATGGCATGGTAGAGCGCTTACATTCGACTCTTCTTGAGCATCTACGCATACTAAAATCAGAACAAAAGGGGGAGCCCGTGGTTAACCTCATGCCCTATGCAGTATTGGGATACAACAGCTCTATACACAGTTTCACTAAATGCAGGCCCATAGACATAATCACAGGACACTTAGACCCGCGTGACCCTCTAGATATTGACATGTCAGAGCATTTACTGCAACAGTACATTCAAGACCACCGTAACAAAATGATCCAAGTGTTCAATATTCTTAACGAAACATCCCTTCATCGCCGCACAGAAATAACTGAAAACATTAATAAAAATCGTGAACCCGAAATTAGCTATGCCCCCGATCAACAGATCTTTATAAAAAACCCCGCAGCTAGTAGGCAAAAACTAGCTCCCCGTTACACCAAGGATAAAGTACTCGCAGACCTACCCATCCACATTTATACAAAAAGGAAGCGTGGCCCCGTAGCTAAGTCACGTTTAAAACGTGTCCCTAATAGCAACCGGTTGTTACAGGACACTGATGTTGCTACCCCTCCTGAAGATAGTACAAGCGGATGAAGTTACTCTTGATAGCTTGGACAGCGGACCGGGTATATTGCCTTATAACTTAGGCCCTACAAAAATCATTTCCCATTACCACTCCTTCATACAGACTGTCAGTTTAGAGAAAATTCGTTCAGACATAGAACTAACCAAAGCACAACTAAGTTCACTCTCACCCCAACTAAATAATAAAACTCTATACCTATACGAACCACACGTAGAATATCTTGAGAGTAAATTAAATAGAATTTCAGAACAACTTGAGTCTTTTGAGCCTAACCGTGCTAAAAGAGGCCTCATCGATGGTCTAGGATCAGTGATAAAAAGCATTTCCGGAAACCTGGACCACACTGACGCCATACGATACGATAATGCTATTAGAACCCTTCAGCAAAACGAGAATAAAATAGTTAACGAAATCAATAGTCAGATAAGTACGAATAAGCAGTGGGTGTCGCAAAATTCAGATGTAATAGTTAAACTATATCAAAACCAAGGTAAATTGGAATCTATCATAAATACTATCCTAGAGAGCGATGTTTCACATGAAACCAGTTTAGTTAAATATGCCCATTTAGCACAGCTTTTTATTATTTTAGCAGACAATATAGATAACCTATCCGAGGAACTAACAAACTTAGAAAATCTTTTGACATTCATACGTACTAAAACTACACATAATTCTATGTTAGATTTTAAAACCTATAAAAGCATGATTAGCAAACTAAGAAATCTATATAGTAATGAAAAAGTACTAGACGCGAACTTTAGAGATTACTTTGAGTCTGGTTACTACTATAGCAGCGAAGGGTTAGTTCTAGTATATAAGGTCCCGATTGTCTATCCTGAATCCTACCTCCTATATCGGCTTTGCCTTGCTCCTAATAAAAACAACGAAATCCTTTTGCCTACCCATCCTTTCATAGCAATCCACGACAAAGATTTTATGTACATGGAGGCAGAATGCCCGAAGTCTGGAAAATGGCATCTCTGTAACGATCAACCAAACCACCGCTTTAGAGAACACTCTAACTGCATCCAGTATCTCATCTCCGAGCAACGAATCGACACATCCTGCCAGTTCACCAAGGTCACCCTGTCTACTGCAGCAATGGAGCAACTTGACGAGAAACATTATATAGCTACTTTCCCTGAAATAACCAAAGTTAGCCTGTCGTGTTCACAGATCCAGCATAAGATGATACAAGGTAGCTAAGGTCTCCTCCAAACTGCAGAGTTCACCCTTACAAATAGCCACGACAGAGTAAGAGGTCAAATCTTAAAAATACTGGACCTACCCGAAATAAAAGAACAGAATCGTAACACATCCTCGAAATTTATTAAATTAAATTCAATAGATCTGAAGAACTTACATCTTAGCAACATGAAGATAAGTTTGCAACATCCTTTAACAATTAATGACTTAGGAAACAGTAATGCAATATACCACACCACTATACCGATATACATTATAATATCTACCGCTCTAATATGTTCCATCGGAGTCATTCTACGTAATCAACGAATAAAGAGAGAGGTAGAAAAGAAATCCAACGATGTCACACTTCAAGAAGTGAGAGCTGAAGTGAGAATCCCTAGAGCAGACTACGCCGAAATCCCTGAAAGAAGACGGGAACCAGTTCCTAGGTCGACGCTATTTTCGACCATAGTCTCCAAATAGTCACCGATCTGAGAGGGGAGGTGTAATAGCAACACGCTACATAAAAGGTGCCGACGCAGCATGCCCTCGATGTTGCCTACAACATTGCACACGGCACACGGTGCAGCCTCAGCGCAACGTGACCGACTATGACGCGCGACCGACATCGGACCCCCGCACGTTTCCCGGAAAGGCACTCAACACTAGAATTAAGCATTCCATTGTGTTTCCAACATTGAGCACTTTTGGTTGTTAAAATAATTAATTTGTAATTTCCTTTTTTTTATTAAATTAGTTAAAACAATTTTGGTTTTTTTTGCAACCTCCGGCCGCAGCCTTCGTAATTCGCTGCTGGATATGTTGGTGTTTATTTGCAATGAATACAATTATTGATTTTCTTGTATAGTCGATTTATTTACCTATTTTTTTGAACCGCATAATGTCACAATAACGTGTTGTTGGTAAAATAGGTCTCCTAATCACATGTAGAGGTGGTTTTAAATAAAAAGCTTTGTTACTTCGTCTACACAGGAAGAGACCTGTTGTAACGGAACAGAACATTATCTGTTCGTTATTTCTCAAACATATGAAACAAAAACCTTAATGAAAGGAAAATAATTAAATAAGTATTTCATTACAATTAGTTAAGATTAAATTATTCGTTAGTAAATCTAAAACAATAATAACCTTCAATAAAAAAAAATCTCATTGGTGCTGCCATGTAACAGAGTAAGGATGCTAAATAGGACCGTATTACGTTATTTTATAGTTCATATTGCTGTATTGAAGAGGAAGGTGGAATGTATGGAGAACAACTTAGAAAAGTGATGCATAACTAAAGAGATTTTAGTGAAGTCACGAGTTACCATGGACTTAGTATTTTCTCTTTTAAAGGACTGATTACTTAGAATAATCGTATTAAGGAATATAAAACTTAAACACATAGCAATAAGGTACATTTTCGACTGCTTCTCCGACAACCTATATCCGAGCCGAAAGGGACATCGATAAGCGAGGCGGAAGGTGTCTTTCTTTTTTCTTGCCAATTTAAAAAAAAAACTTCATTAATCAAAAAAGTCTAGCTTTGACAATGAAGTTAATAAGGAAGAAAAAAGTTGCGTTTGAAATGAATTTCAGTTTAAATTGATGTAAATTAATTGTAATCATAATAACTTCGTCAATTTTTCCTAAATTACCAAAAGAAAACGTAAATTTTTTTCAAACCATTTATTTCTACTGCCATCACGTAAAGTGTCATCGTAGTGTCATGGCGGCATGCTTTAAATCATATGAAAATAATTCATCAACAATGCTGTGTTATTTTATTGCTGAGTGCCTAAAGATTCAGAGCTAAGACAAAACCGGCCAAGGCCACGCGCATTGTAGTGTTCCGTAGCAGCCTAGTTCAAATATGCAGCTGGTTTCTTAAATCTATGAGTCGGGCCACCGCTATTAATGTCTAAAAACGAGGTCACAGAGAAAGATGGTAACTGAAGGAGTTATAAATTCCAGCGCCACAAGGAAAATGACAAAAAAAAACATTTGTCAAACCGTTTGTGTCCACCTCGCGTGGACACAAACGGTTGTATAAAAATCGTTAAAATTACGTATTAATTTAAAACTGGTGTACTATCGTTACGGTCATAGTCGATGATTTAATTTTTTATTATAAGATGGGTTTACTCTTGACCTCAATTTTGACCAAGGTCATAAATGCCTCAGAAAATGCCTATATGGCACTGGTACTCCTATGCGCCGACGGAACACAGCAAGCTGTTTGGCGTCGGATTTCGGTAGGAGGGTGGGCGCGAACCAGACGGCCCTTCACAGAGCTTACCACACCGCATGAGACCGTAGGACGACACCTCAGATTTAGAACAATTGGATGGGTTGGCTGGAAGAGATCTCTTATAGAGATAAGCTCGCCTTTGTAACATTTTTTAGTAATTATGTATCAAACTATGTGTGTACAATAAAGAATATGTTTTAGGTGTCGTTGCCTGGAGTGGATTAATGGGAGGCAGGTCGCCTTTGTGTCACCTCTTACAACACCTACGGAAAGAAATAGGGTGGTGTTATTCTCAACCGATCACCAAACGGCGATGTTAAAATCTCCAAATACTATAGTATCTAAAACAATTGTATTAAAGAGTTTTTAGTTTCAGAAATGTCTTTAGTTTTGGGCAAAATACAACAGAATGGAAGTATTTAATGCGCGAGCGAAGCGAACGCAATTTTTTTTATCATTATTTTCTAGTACTTACTTTTTTCTTAATTTAGCGACAAAATTATTGTTAGGAATTATATCGAGCTGCTGCTAAAGAGCAGGTCGCGTGGCAATTGTGTATAATTTTGATATCATTTTCGTAATTAACACCCCCAAAAACCTATTAAACGACACATGAAATGTCAATATGTTACAGCTTGACTTTCGACCTTGCCTCACTTTTAGCGTAGAACCTTGTATGGCAGCCATTTTTGATTAGAGTAAACTTCGTCGTAAATGCTTAATGCTTGGTGATACCATATTTTTTAACCGACTTCAAAAAATGAGGAGGTTTCTCAATTCGACCGTATTTTTATTTATTTTTTATGTATGTCCGCGGATAACTTCGTCGTTTATAAACCGATTTTGATTATTCTTTTTTTGTTGGAAAGGGTGTATTCCAATGGTGGTTACATGCTAAGGAAACTAGGATTTGATGGTGGAATCCTGAAGAAATTGAGGGAAACTCTCGAAAAATTGTCTTTTTGGGATTGAAGTCGGTGACTCTTACGTTTTTGACGTGGAATTATATAAGTATAATTGAGGAATTTCAATTTTAAATTACAAAAAAACTTTTCTTATATCTGGCGTTAATAACCGAAATCGGGCAATGGCGCCAAATTTTGTCAAAGGGGGATTGACAAAATTTATTATTTAATATTTTTTAATGAAAATTAACATAAGATCAAAATCAACTTATAGATACTAATTTCCCTATGGAACTGAACGGGCTATCCCAAAGGTCCGTTAGATAAAATAGGAAAAGACAAATTCTAAGCATAAAACTCCAATTTTACAAAAATCCAGTATGGATTGCTTGGGAAAAATTTTTTCATCGGAAAAGTTTTGCTATTAAGTTAAGAGCATGTTTTAATGATTTGATTTTAAGATGAGACGAAATGTGAGTTTTTGTTTTATTTTTTCGCAACCTAACTACACATTCCTGATGTCCACTACTTTGTGTCCTCCTTGTACCTATATTATCATACAATTTGGTGTTTCATAACAAAAATGTATCAACGTAAATGTTGCTGATGGTTTATTATATACAAATAAAATTACATGAAAACTTCTATCCTTAAATGGAAGCCTGTATTTATCTGTTACGTATACTTTGCCCTCCAAAAAAAAATTATAATACGAGTAATCGCATTGTCACCCTACTAGAATGAGACCTTCTGCCTCATTGCTCTATCTCTTCCTCGGCCCGCGTTTGAGCTCGAAGATTTCTATCCTTATATATTAGATCCATGCGATTTACAGTAGAGAAATGGAATGATATTAAAAGGTAAAATACTATGTAAGTTTTAAAAAATTACACATTCTGAGTGTGTAGCGTTATAAAAAAAACACTATCCTTATCCCAAATGTATTGAATTTAGTTATGTTAGTAAAACTTAATTGTCTACGAGGAGTAAAGAGCGCCTAACGCGACGTTTGTCGTGGTTGGATTTATAGGCACCTAACGGTTCCAAATGTCTATAAATTCAATACAACGCTTTATGGCGGGACCTTGTTATGAGACGAGCAAGGAATTGATTTATAATTCTATGTTATAATTCGATCTATAGTCTCCCAGTGCAGTCTTGGTTTGCACAGTGATCTCAGGGACCTGTCAAAGAAGATCCAGGCCTTAGACACTGAGTATTTGTGTAAATTACTACTGTTTCTGGTCTCCTACATATTTTACTTATTTATTCGTATTTTATTACATGTCCGCATTTCACACAAGCTAAAGTTCGTTGCGGCCGTGTGAATGCACATATACACCAGCTTTAGGAATTAGGTACACGAGGAAAGCTGCCTCAGACTTCTACAGTTTAGTCAGGAGTTTCCATTACACCGTGGAAAACTACATAATTCACCACACGCACACGTTTAAAGTTAAATGTGAAGTAAAATACTTCTAGCTTGAATATTTCACAAGAAGATAGTCTAGGAAACTATTTAGGCAGAGACTAGGCATGTAAAATCAAATACATATTCTTAGGTATTAACTAAATTTAAGAGAAATCAGTCTAGGAACTTTTCTGAAACAAAATTTGGAATTATTTTCTATGAAAATAACTTAATAAGAGAAATCAGCGTTATGAGATAGATTGCAATATTAACTTCCTTATCTATTATTTACTTAACTTAGATCTGAGTCTACGGCATATGCTTGTTTCATTTATAGTATACCTGAGCTACGTGCTCACGTAGGGCCTTGACTTGAATAAGTCAAGAACTTCTTGGGTGGATGTCCTTTGAGGGATCATGGAGGCTCCAATCTTTAGATCAGTGTTTCTCAAAGTGGGCGCCGAAGGCTTAGAGGGGGGCGGTAAGGGGCCAAGAAAAAATTGGAGGCGCTGATGTGATTTCAGGGGGCGATGGGTGATTTGTAACTACAGCCACTTCATATTTTAAAATTCACTGAAATTAAAATCATCCTACTACATAACATCAATTTATTAGTTCATATTTATATCCTATTTTATTGTATTATAAATATAAACTAAAAATAAAATTGAATACTTCTATTTTTATTGCGTTCACAACGCTATTTATATCTTAATATATTTAGGAATAGGTATCAAACACTGTAAAATATTCGTATCTTCAAGTGTCGCAGGTGAGGTCCCCACCGGACGTCCAGAACCAATAAAAACATTGAACTCGTAGCAAACAGCTTTAAAAAATTCCGTGTCAATCCGTGTGCAAGACAGTGGCTGCCTATATAGGGCTCTCAAAGACTATCGTCCATGAAATAAAGAAGAAGAATCTAAAATTTCGCTTTAAAGCCTAACGATTACAATTTCATTTTTTTTTTACAATTTCTCTGTGTTCATCTGCACACAGAGAAGGACAACTCTGCAATTACCTATATCGAAACCCTCGCCAACCCGTCTGCCAAGCGTGGTGAGTATGGCATTTACCCCTCATGTTATTGAGGGAGGCCCGTGCCCCAGCAGTAATAAGGGCTGATGAAGTGAAGTACGTATAAGGGCTGATGAAGTGAAGTGAAGTGATTACAATTTGCGTAAACGTTTCTGCGAGACAATGTTACAGCAATTTCGTACGGTAACACTATCTTTTGGAGTAACAAAACCCACTTTCATCTGAATCGAAGTTTAAATAAGTGGAATTGCCGTTATTGGTCGCATAAAGGACAGAACTCACATCTAAAATATCAGCAGCCTTTGCACAGTCCCAATGTGACGATTTGGTATGCATTATCAAGCAGTGGAATAATCAAACCATTTTTTTTCGAAACTCATCGAGAGCAAGTAATAAGTTTGGACGGTGTTTCTTATCAGCGCTTGCTGAACGATTATTTTCTGCCAATATTAAGAGAACATCTCGCCTTTACTGCGCACACATGGTTTTAACAAGTTGGCGCTACCCCTCACACTGCTGGAGAGATCATGGCACTTCACCGAGATTCATTCCCTGGAAAACTGATATATAAGCCGTTTTGGCGACATTCCTTGGCCTCCCAGGTAACCAAATCTGACACTCATTGACTTTTTGGTGTGGGAGTAACCGACCATACTACGAAACTAACCCAACGACTATCGCACCGCTTAAAGAAAATATCTTAGCACCTTTCCTTCAGTGAGTGGCACGGAATACTGAGGCCAGATTTAAAGGGTGTGTCCAACGTGATCGACAACATTTCTTGTCTTTAAAACCTGCATTTCTTGTCTTTATAAATGTTATTAAAAAAAATGTTTATATTTTATTTGAATTTTAAATCCAAATTTTGCCACCGGACACCCTGTAGATTTAATTAAACTCCAGGCGAGACTTATTTGTATCGAGGTTTTGAAGGTGAAAAAAAAATGAGGGGCGCTACAAAATAACTGGTTTTCAAAGTGGGCGTTAGATGAAATAAGTTTGGGATTTGGAGATGTTCTCTAAAGAAATGAGGAGACTCCATTTCGTCGAGTTGGTATATAATATTTAAACTATCATTGCCTAATTGAGACTATATAATACTAGCAATATTAATTTTATGTTATGACCATGTAAGGAAGACAAAATTGCTTTCTATTTGCATAGGAAGGTATATAAATCCTTGAATCTGAATAATGTATGTGACTAAACTTCTTGGTTAAAAGTATAACCGCAGATTTACTTTAGTAATTTGAGAAATAGCTAAAATTACTTTTGAAGAAGGATCTGGCTTTACTATTTATAAATATAAATTAAAGATGGAAAACTTTTGGAGAAAACTCCATCTCTTCGAACCATGTGTATAATTAAAGATGGAATACTTTTGAAGAAAATTCTATCTTGCCTACATAATATTCAACTATTAATAATGAGAACTATGCTCCAAGTTATAATAAGCATACATTATTACTACCTTTGGAACATTTTTATAGATTTTATAAAATTAAATAAGTATTGACTCAACATAAAGTAAAATTATAAGATTAGCATCTCCTTTTATGGGTATGTATATAAGTATAAGTATACCTTTTTCTACTTTATTTTATTTCATGTAGGTACGATAATTCTATGTACTTACTACTATTTATACCTATTAGATACCTATTATTGTTAGTGAGATATTTTAAATTCATTTACAATAAGTTATTATCGATAGGTACCTTCATTTTATAAACAAAATTAAAAGTAAAAATCACAAAAAGCAGGTAGGTAGGTACAAACTTAATATTTCCAGACGAGATAGATAAAATAAAGAGCAATGGCGCATGGTGCAGTCATTTTGATAAGAAAATACTTATCATAATAACGTCATGAAACTTTTTGTTTATTAAAACGTAATTGAATAATCGTAGTATTGATCACTACCTATTTAAGTGATCAATCTTTTCTGCTACAATTATTCTTTGAAGTACCAGAGCAACACAATTTCGCGCCATTTTTTCACAATAATAATTTGAATTCGCGAGGGAGTTCCGTACAATAATTTAAATTTAAGTAACATTTATCATCACAATAATAAATAAAGCGGTCCCAAAATTGGTCACCATTGCTTAATTTAAAAAAAAATCCTTACCTACTTGTCTCTCTCAACGAGCAATGACCTGTTCCATTAAATTTAAGAAATAAGATTAATAAAACGAATTGTCAAATCATCACGATCCTACTCGTAAGTACTCATTCGGAAGGAAACTCCTTAGATAATCGAAGTTTTGATATCTACCTATGGGAAATGCAGTATTATTCTGATACACTCTTATCGTGATTAATGACCTACTAAGTATTTTGTTTAAAATAAGTGGGAACTTGGTTCTTCCGGCTCGGGTCATAAACAATGTTTATTATTATCAATACACATTTAAACCATTAATCACTTATTCAGTACCAGGGTTCAAGAAGTAGGAACAAGTAATTGAGTTTGATTTTATTTTTGCGGAACCTTGACGGCTAGATATTTTTGTGATGCAACGGACCAGTAGGAAGAAGCGGCGGCCCTTTGTGATTGGACGTGTTTGTTAGTCTGGCAGGTCTTCATTCAAGGGTGGACATAGGGTAGTTACCTCCCAAATGTAATTAATCTCGTGGGCATTGGTTACGATAAAATTATTGTTTAAAATGTATTATTTATTATCACATGAATTATGTTTGTATTAACTAGCAGCCTTTTTCATTGAAGTAACGTAGGCGGGATGTGCGTTGAAAATTAAAGATCTTAATTATGCATTTATTTTCAGAGTACAGTCGTCAGCTTTGAAGTGCACCTATTTTTTTTGTTTCGAGAAGCTTCTGAAGAGTTGACGTATTAGTGCATGTGACCGAACGTACATGTCCTATTAACTAAAAAGTAGAAACAGTAAAACTAATGTTGGCAATCAGTTATGTTAATTTTTTGATACCGACCCTCCTAGACTAAACTTTGTTTATTTTAACGTAGGTATTTCATTTATTAGAATTAAATTTTTACAAATCCTAATTTCAAGGAATACAAAATCAAGTTATTTCAAGATAAAAGTTTAGTAATAACCATAAGTAATCAAAATGACCCGCCTTTTATGAGAAAATATGATAAATTATTGTTGATAAAACAAGATAAAACATATGTATTTATTTAACTTACATGGCTTTTGCTTAAAAGAATTAAACTTTATGAACAAACCAACCAAATCTGATAGTTAAATTCATTCCATTCGAAGTTTTTCTTATGGATCGAATAATTGATTTTCTCAATGAAAATAATTTTACATGTGGCAATGACCCTTGCCTCTTGCCCGACGGTTCCCGGGTTCGAATCACAGTCGGGGAACACTAATGATATTGTACAAATTGGACAGCCGGTTTGATCAAGTGACAATGACCCTTGCCTCTTGACCGACGGGTCCTGGGTTCGAATCACAGTCGGGGAAAACATCTGTGTAAAAAGAAGATTTATTTGTTTTGGTGTCATGGGACCCACGACACAAAGGAAAACCTTATTGTAGGCCTTTGAATGTGTGGCGTAAGAAAAACTGAGAGTGGAACACCCAAATACACTAAAAATTAAAATCCAGTGGGCTTGCCATGAGAGTTCACAACAATTCTTTTTACCGCACTTGTTAAAACATCAAAGGCGCCGACAGTGTTGCCAGATGGGAACACTGTCGGCGCCTTTGATGTTTTAACAAGTGCGGTTAAAGTTTTTCCCACAAATTCTGGGGTATTTTCGGAGGGGAACTGTTCGGGGATAATTTTCGAAAGGAGAGCTTTTGGGAATTTTTAAAAACATGCGTTTAATAGAAATTATTTAGCTTCTTTTTAAAAATATGAGTTCTCAAGAAGATGTCGGGTCATTTAGGTTTCCGTAAATACCTACTTAAACAGGTATCTATTAGAATTCAGTAAAATTGTAATCTTTTTTTTATTAAAATTGGGTTCGCTCTTGACCACAATCTAGCTGCGGTCGAGGATGTAGCTAGCTCTCCCAGAAGAAGCCTATTCTCTCGTACTTTAAAGATATTCGGGTTGTATGAGCTCGGAAATAGAGACGCCGGCAGAGAATTCTACTCCTTGGCAGTGCGCAATACAAAAGATGAAGAAAAGCGCTCAGTACGTACCGAGGGATCTTGACAAGATAAGAAATCCTACAGTGCGTCTGTACGTACGATGGAAAAAAGGGGTATGCGGAATGAGCTCATGCAGCTCCTGAGCCCAAAGTTGACAATAATTTAATCGTTAACAAAATTGTTGATCCTTAAATTTTTTTACGATAACGGTTTGGAGGATTGTTCCCAAATGCCTATTTTTGTGGAATTTCTGGTGCATTTCGAGGGTAATCTCACAAAGTCGTGGCAACACTTGGCACCGACGAGACTTTAGACCTACTCTTTATTTTTGACCTTATGGTAGCCTAGTACCAGCGATCGACAACATTTTATGTTCTTTTAAAAAAAATTCCAATGCTGTTTATTTTTATTTTTTCATAATAAGATGGGTTAACTATTGACCTCAATCTTGACCAAGGACATAGATGAGGTCGACGATGGAGCGAGCTAACCCAGAAAATGCCTATAAGGCACTGGTACTCCTACGTACCGACGGAACACAGCATGCTGTTTGGCGTCGGACTTCGGTAGGAGGGTGGTCGCGAACCAGACGGCCCTTCACAAAGCCTACCACACCGCATGAGACCATAGTACAACATCAGATTGAGAACAAATTGAGGTGTCGTTGCCTGGGGTGGATTAATGGGAGGCAGATCTCATCTGTGTTTCCTTAGTCGCCTCTTACGACATCCACGAAAGGGTGGTGTTATTCTCAACCAAGCACTGCACGGAAAATTTTTAATTGGAAAATGTTAATTTTGTCTATGCAGATACCTAATGTAGGAAAATGTCAAAGTAGGAAGTAGGTAGGATATTTGTTATGTATTTTGACTAACATAATCATAAAAAAACGTCAAAATCATAATGGATCCACAAAATTTTAAAAAGGAACATTATTTTTAAAGGTCGTTAACGGCAGGATTAGGACTACCGGTATCTAAGGCTTGAAATCGTCCAGGAGACGTATTTTTGAAACAATATCGCATACGAATTGACAAGATTCGCGTAAGGATCTCATACAAATTTTGTCAATTCGTATGCGCATTGGGATTCTATTGTTTCAAAAAAACGTCTCCTGAACTGACAAAATTCGGCATGCAATTGACTACACTGCGTCCGGTTGCATCAGGAAAGATTTTTAGTCAGTCTGCCGCTAGCGTTCGTGCCGAGTGGACGTGTCAATCGAAATTAAATTCAGATGACACGGCAGTATTGCCAGTAGTGACAAGAGATTAAGAACACCGGGACTTCTTAAAAGGCAAGAAATCTATATATATATAAAAGAAAGTCGTGTTTGTTACAACACTTATAACTCGAGAACGGCTGGACCGATTGCCATGGTTTTTGATTTGTTGTATTTGTCTCCGTCCCGAATAGCAGAATAACTATTAAAAACATTGGAAAATTGACGGGGAAATTCCCACGGGAACGAAGTCCCGGGCGAAAAGCTAGTTGCAAATAAAGGAACGCAAATGAAAAATCGTAATTATTTTAAAGTATGCTTACGCAAATGCAAGGCAGCTAGAGTAGTTTATTTTACGACATTGTCTTTTCAAATAAATTAACTAGAGTAAAAACCGAGATTTGATCGCCCCGGATTATGTGTAGTCGACGCGGGAAAAATACATAGCTTTGTTTGAGCGACGGATTGATTCCGGGATCGTCAGGTACCGTTTTTTATCATGTCCGTAATAGTATTCCTGATGCATGTAGTCCGAGCCTAATATTTTTTTTTAAATCTTACAAGTACCTACATAAAAAGACAATGATAATTGTCCTGTTATTTTTGAATTTAATAAGTCCCTATTATCAATAGTGGGTACCTACCTACCATAAAAAAAGGAACTGACAAAAAGAAAAACTAATGGCACTAATTTTGCAATCTATCATGTAGTCTGATTACCGTATGATTTGCCGAATTTACGAATAATTTACCTACAAAATAATGTAATGGAAAATAATAATAAGGCGCCTGCGCAGACAGGTGAAACGGTTGACAACCCCTGGAGGACTAGAAAATCATATCATGCTATGTAGGTGTATCGTACAGCACGAATGAATATCACTCCAGGATCTGTTACTACCTGAGTTACTACGAGTATGTTTGTTTCTTTAACATTAAATTCTCATTGACTGATTAATGACAAAATTGACCAATAGGAAAAAGCTACCGGTAAAGCTATCTTTTGTCATTGTGCCACGTGGCCTTGTCGGCTTTTCTTTGTAATTTGCACGTGCGCATCAGTCGATCATAAGCTTTCGCTCAATTGGATTGTTTTGATTATCTGCTTTATCCCGACCGGCTAGGTTTTGTATCCAGCAATAATTTGGTGATGTGAACTGTCAAGTGTGTGTGTTGAGTTGAGATCCCGACTGAACAGCCGTATCCCGACGGGAGAGGTTGTGTATTTAGCAAGGTGAAGTGTGTGTGTTAACTTGAGATCCACTGAACGGATGAGTTGGAGGCCTGGATATATAGTTTTCTCCACGAAAAGGTAAGTGGTAGTTAAATGCTTGTAGTAGGTTACCTACTTAGTTGAATGAGTCGTGATATTTTAAAACTTAAATAATAATCTAATCTCGACTTTAATGTCATATTGTAATTACCTGTTTTATTTTAAATACCAATGACTGGTAGCAGGTAAAAACCTGCCTAAACATTCAATTTTCTCATGTAAATTATAAGGTAGGTAGGTACTTACTTAAGTAAAACTTGGTGTCTTAAATACTCTTATCTTACGCTTTTTTAAATAAATAATTTGAGAAATGTCTATCAAGATAGCTTTTGGTATCTAACTAAATACCAGGCGTAGCTAGAGAAGGTGTAACTAACTACGTACCAGGAGTAGGTTTCATTGAAGGCAATTTCTCTGGTAAGGGTAATGAACTTAAAATAGTGCTGCGCTTCAATTATGACTTTTTAATATTTTGATTATAAATAATTAATTTTTCGGTTAGTGATAATCTTATGCTACGGTTTTCAAACATTGTCACTAGACACTTTACAAGTGACCCTTTAACACCCTTTCCGCTTTAGGGGTATTTGTGTAACACCCTGTATACACAAAGAGATGGGCTGACTGAAGTCAGAGGGCAAAGCCCTGGGGCGGAGGTGGAGCGCTGACCTCAGTCGCAATATATAATTATTTACTATTTTTCGTGTTTAAAATGAGTTACTTTTTGATCTGTCGACATCTGGTTGAATGTTCCTCATCTTAGTACCTAAGTTTAATGTGAATATCATTCTCACTAACTCTTAAAGAGCCCAGGGTTACTCATAAATCACAACGTAGGTCCACAAACACTAGGAATGATCACTCGGCCAAATTTAAATCAAATAAACTTCCTTTTTAGTCACTTCTAAAGGTTAGTTTAAGATTCAGTTAGTTATAAGATAGGTAGGATTTAGGATAAATAATTTTATTTATTACTATCAGGGCGAAGAGGGTCGTTATGTAACGGTATCAACCCACCTAAATGATTTTATTTCATTTTCAGAGTAGTCGATTACCTTCGCATCAGTAAACTAGCATAATTATTTTTCTTTGTCATTTTGTTGACTTCATTTGACTTCATATATTTGTCACCATTAAAAAGAGTACTTAATTCAAGACCTTTTTTATCTTTAGATGTTAATTCTTCGTAATAAAGACAGTGTTGCGGACGACATAGAATTAGAAACTAACAAGAAATTCCCCTTTTATATTATGTGTCCCAACTAGCTAGCCTTCTGTGAATTAGAGAAATTTTATGATTATTTTGGTTTACGTAATTATATTTTGCATTTGCACTTTTTATTGTTGGAACTTTTTGACTATGTAACTTTATAGGGATGTTTGAATTGTATAGAAACTTGATTTAAAACTAAGGAAAGTTATGTAAATTATCTAGAAATAAGAAATATTTTGATGTGAAGTTTTCTCGAAAGTTGGACTTTGAAATCGAAATTAAGAAACGAGCGGCCAATCGCGGACCGCGAATTTTGGACCAATGGGCGGCCGTAGAGCGAGACGAAAGATAGCGCTTCACGCGCCGCTCTCGGCCGCCTCCGAACGCCGCGATTGGCCGGATCGTCGTCGGGAGTGTCTCGAATTCCAATTAGAATTTTCCGAATAAATAGAGGCACCCCGACGGCGAGAAGCGTGTCGTCTCGTTCACATGTGGTAGTTGCAGGTTGACCCGGGTCCCTCCTACCATACGCGCGCTCGAGTCCACGCCGCGACACCGTTGGCCCCTCGCTTGGTGCTCAAGTGAGCGCGGCCAACTACTGCGGGTAGTCTCTTCCTACCCGCAGCGGGATTTTATTTTTGTGTTTGTGTCGTTCCAGCCAGGGGGTAGTTCGGAATTTCGTTATTCGGACCTACCCACCTTCGGACTGCGTTTGTGTTAGACCTAGTTTAAGTGTTCTTTTAACTGTATGTGCTGTCTTAACATTTGTGTTTAACCCCCGCGAGTGCCATGGACGGAAGTGGTCGAGCGCGCTCGAGCGCGCCGCCCCCACCGCCGGCCCCCGCCACATCGCGATCCTCTCCCGAGTTTGCAACTCCGGAGGGGCCCGCCTCACCATTGTCCACGAGCCCGTATGTGGAGATCCGGGCGAGTGCGGCGAGCACATCACCTCGTGTCCGACTTGAGTCGGACATCGTGATGGTGTCACGGCTGTGCGCCTCGGGGCTTCTGTCCCGGGAGATGCAGCTATGGCTCGCCGCGTACGTCCGGATAAAGGACATTGAGCTGTCTGGAGCCCCCGAGGAGCCGCTCCACCCCGCCGACGAAGCGTCACTGAGGGCGCTGAAGGCGCTCACCAGCCTGGAGGTCACCCTCCCCCCTGTCCGCCAGAAGCGGAAGGAGCGTGAGGAGGGATCCTCGCCGCCCGCCACAGCCGCCAAGCGCCCTCAGCGAGCCCCCGTCCCCCTACATCCGAGGGACCCCCGACGCAGCAGGTCGGTAAGTACCGGGCGTAAGCCCGTTACTTCCATACCGCCACCTCAACCCGCCCCCCGCCCGCCCGGTCCCCCGGCGCCGAGGCAGGGGCCTCAAGAGCCCATGCCCCCACCACCCCAACCTCCAAAACCGCAGCGCGAGAAACGGGAGTCGCGCATCCCGACCCCTGCGGCTAAGCCCAACGCGCCCGCGGGCGGCGCGCCGCCGGCGCCGGAACGCCGCGGCGGCGTGAAGTCGCCCGTGCCCCGCCCGCCGTCAGCCCCGCCGCTTCCCGGGTTGAAGAGGACTGAGGCCCCGGGCCCCTCCTACACCATCCCACCTGACTGGCCCAAGTGGCCCGAGCTACACCCAGGGCCAGCTCCCAGAGTCGTAGCGCCCCCTGCGCCTAAACAGGCGCGACCGCCACCGACACTGAAACCCGCCGCTCTAACGAGGGCGCCCGGGCCTGCCCCACGGCCAGTGAGACCAGCCGCGACTTACGCGGGCGCCCTCACTGGCCCACCGCCCCCTCCGCCCCCGCCGCCGCATGCAGGCAACACCGCCGCGGCGACCACCACAGCCGCCGCCGCCGCTACCACCACCACCACCACTGCCGCCGCCGCCGCCACCACCACTGCCACCGCCACCGCCGCCAGCGCCGCTGCCGCTCCGAAAGGGCACTATCCGCCACTCGTGGTGGAAAAGCTGCCCAACTGGACGGCGCACTTCGCGGCCCTGGCAGAACAGCTGGGCCACCCCCCGAACGCCCGCCCCTACGGCGAGGGTGTTCGATTCACCCCGCCGGAGGGCAACGAGTACCGGCTCATTCAAGCCTACCTCTCCAAGCTGGAGAGGGAGGAGGGGGTGAGCTGGTTCTCCTACACACCCCCCGAGGAGATGGGCCTCAAAGTGGCCGTTCGTGGCCTCCCTGCTTCTACCGATCCCGAGGAGATCAAAAAAGCCCTCGAAGGTAAGGGCTTCGCTCCGACGCATGTGAGACACATCCGGGCCCGCGCTGGCCGCCCCGGATGTCTCTTTCATGTGTCTCTCACTAAAACCCCCAACCTGATCCCCGGCATATACTCCATCTCGGAGCTCCTCAATATGCCGGGGGTCAAAATCGAGGCATGGAGGGGGAAGAAGGGCCCAGCGCAGTGCCACCGCTGCCAGGCCTTTCGGCACTCCTCGCAGCAATGCCACCGCCCCATCGCGTGCGTGCGCTGCGGAGGCCCGCACGCCGCCACCGACTGCCCACGCCCCCGAGAGGACCCGCCGACCTGCGCTAACTGCGGAGGCGCACACCCGGCGAATCACACTTCATGTCCGGTCTTCAAGCGCGAGGCGCGCTATAAGAAGGCCGGAACTGTGGCTCGCCTAGGCCCAACGACCCGCGCCTCGGTAAGTCGCCCTCTAGTCGAGGAGGCGGCGCCCTCATCACTGATGGCGCCGGCCAACAGCCCGCCGAGGCGCAACGCAGCAGCCGCCCAACAGCCTACCGCCCCCCGCAGGAAGAGGAAGCGTGGGGGCAAGAACAAACCCCAACCAGCCCAGGCGCAGCCCGCCCGGGCGCAGTCCGCCCAGGCGCAGTCCGCCCAGGCACAGCCCGCCCGGGCGCAGTCCGCCCAAGCGCATACCGCCCAGGCGCAGTCCGCCCGGGCGCAGCCCACCCAGCCGCAGCCCGCCCAGGCAAAGCCGACACGAGCCCAGCCCACCCGGGCTCCTACCCGTGCACAGCCCGCCCAGGCGCCGCCCGCCCAGGCGCCGCTCGCCCACACCACCGCAACCCCCATACAGGTCCTAACTGTCGATGCAAAAATTGAGCTAGCGCTAAGGCTGCTCAATGAGTGCATTGACAGTAGGGCCGCCTACAGGACAGCCACGCAGACCGGCAGAACCGATGGACAGTGAGCTCAGGTTGGTCTACTGGAACGCCCAATCCCTGTCGACAAAGCGGCGCCTGCTCGCGAACTTCCTTCGCGAGCAGGATATCGACATTGCGCTAATTAGCGAGACCCACCTGAGCTCACGGGAACTGTTCAAGGTACCAAACTACCTGGCCTACCGTAAGGACGAAGTGTCTCCCCTCGGCAAGGCCTATCGAGGGTTGATGATACTCGTCCACCGCCAGGTAGTCCACCAGCCGGTCCCCTACATCCAGCTGACGTCCTTCTATGCGTTGGGGGTCGACGTCCACACCGGCAGCGGCGACCTCCGGCTCTACGCCGCGTACAAGGCGCCACAAGTCCCCCTACTGCCTGGGGAAGTGCGCAACCTGCTGCCGCCCTCTCACTCCACTCTACTGGCGGGTGATCTGAATTCCAAGCACCTTGCTTGGAATTCAACGACCACCTGCCCCAACGGACGCCGCCTCATGCAGGACGCCGTGGACCACAACTACGAATGCCTGGGACCTGACGAGCCGACCCGCTACGATCCAGCCAGCGGGAAAGGTGAGGTCCTAGACATCGTGGTCTACCGCGGCCTGCATGCCCCACCGTCACTGGAGGTAATGCCGGACCTCCCATCCGACCATCGGCCAGTACTGTGTGTCGTGAACCTTCGCCCGACACGTGTTGCCCCTCCTGCCCCGCGCATGCGCACGGACTGGGAGAGGTTTACGGACGCACTCACCGAGTACACCCCCAGCAGGGCGATCACCACCCCGGAGGACGTCGATGCAGCCACGGAGGAGCTGACCGCGGCGATTCAGGGTGCACTTCAATCCGCCTCTCAGCCCACCCGCTCCGGAGAGAGGATTAACCCTCTCACGTCGTGGTGATGCTGGATATGGAGAAAGCGTTCGATCGCGTATGGCACGAGGGGCTGCTGTATAAGCTATCGCGGTCGGACGCGCCACGCCGCATCATCCGAGTGATCTCCTCTTTTCTAAAGGACCGCAAAATCCAGGTGGCTGTTGAGGATGCGGTCTCTACCGAGCGCCCTGTCCGAGCGGGCGTTCCCCAAGGGAGCTGCCTCTCCCCGGCCTGTTACGCACTCTTCACGGACGACATCCCCGTGGTAGGTGACGTCAGGCTCGCTCTCTTCGCAGACGACACGGCGTACTTCGCGTCGTCGTATCGTCTGGTCCACGCTGCGACGAAGATGCAGCCCACTCTCGACTCCCTACCACAGTGGCTAGCGCGATGGCGGATGTCCGTGAATGTCGCCAAAACGCAGGCCATGGCTACCGGACTATGGAGAATCCCGCCGCCCCAACTGACTCTACAAGGACAGCCCGTTCCGTGGGCCAATCAGGTAAAGTATCTGGGGGTCACTATCGACCGCCGGCTTACCATGAGTGCCCACGTGAACAATACCGTCGTCCAGGCCAAAGTCGCGAGCGCTAGGTTGCGCCCCGTCTTCGCCTCGAAGCTCCCACTCCACACCAAGCTCATGGTTTACAAAACCTACATCCGATCACGTCTAACGTACGCGGCACCGGCATGGTATGCACTGGTCTGCGAGTCGCAGAAACGCCGTCTCCGAGCCCAGGAGAACCAGTGCCTACGCAACATCGTCAATGCCGGCCGCTACGTTCGTAACGACGTGATCCGGCGCGACCTCAAACTTATTAGCCTGGACGACTTCATCGTCCGCCTGGCGAGGAGGATGTTCGATCGCGCGGATAACTCCGCGTTCGAACATCTGCGCGACATCGCGCCCCTCCACGCCCGCCCCCCGGACCGTCGCTGCAGAGCTCTCCCAAGAGAGCTCATCCCACCGGACGATGACACCACCACCGATCAAGACTCTACGCTGCCTCGCTCGACCTCCCCTAGGGTTGAGGGCGCGAGGCAGCCCCCACCGGACTCGACGCACCCCCGGACCTGACATCGTTTTGCCTCGCCCGGCCCCCCCTGGGCCGAGGGCTCGAGGCAGACGCACCTGAATCTCCCCGCTCGACCTCCCCTAGGGTTGAGGCCGCAGGGTACCACAGCCACGCGCAATCACATTTCACCAACGAGACCCCCCTAGATCCCTCCACGCAAGACCAAGGTGGGCGAGGTGGAGCTGGGCAGTCTGTCTTTGGCCCTGTGGCAGGACGGCTGCAAGGCTCCACCAGGCTTCCACCCGTCCCATATTGCTTCCCATGGCGGCGACCAAACCGCGAATGCGGTGGTGGGTCATGGGAAGCAGCTTAGGTTGCACCAACCTTGCGTCCCTCCCTCCCTAGATGGGTAAAAAAAAAAAAAAATAGGGAGGCTTGTCTTTCACAGCGGGTAAAGAGTTCTTTGCCCGCACCATCACTTTACTCTTTCCCCTTCTCCTTTAGTACCCTTCGGTACCTTCTAAACGAGAAGTCGATCCCCCTTAGTCCCCCCTCGACATTCCAACTCGGTCATGTAACTGTAGCGGGCCGACGGCCGCTGACGGTTACATGACTGATGAATGGGTCACTCTCTCACGCTACGCGTTGTGTTCCAACCACAGGGCCGTGTGAGAGGGCCCAGTGACAGACTTACTTGACAGACAGCGGATGGGCGGGAACTGTCGGCGTAGCCATTGTATGGTAGCGTCGCCTCTTCCCGCCCGCCCGCGTCCCCCTAAAATGCTCCCTACGACAGCCGAAGGTATGCTTTTGCCTTCCCTGCCGGGGGGAGCAGAATAGTCCCCTCACCCTACACGCAGGTAGGGTCAGAGGCAGTCCCAACGACCGGCCTATTTTTATAGGCCGCGATAGACTTTCGCCGCCATGGGGTTCGCCCCGATGCGGCTTCCCCGAGCGCCCCTCCGGCGCTCGAGAAGACTTCCCCCCCCCGCGAGAAGCCATTCCGCACTCAGCTCCGAGTCTGACAAGAAGCTCCACTCTCGAGAAGACACTAAAGGAAGTACCTGAAAAAAGAAGATTAAAAGAAAGTTTTACCTGGGAAATCGCGGGTTTCATTTGTTTTCCCTCGAACCAGCTGAAAATTTATATACAGTCCACAAGAACGAAGAACCTCCTCCCTCTAAATAATTGGGGATTCCCGCGTCCTCAATAGACAGGAAGGCAAATACATGACTCAATCCTGAGTTTTTCAAAAGTTTTATCCATAAACAAGCGGAATACAAGATGCCAACGCCGTATTTCATGCCAGGATGAACTGACAGTAGAAGGCCTTACATACCCTACTTGTAGATAGACAGAGATAATGAGTTACTAATAATAAAAACGAGAAGGCAAATACATGTCTCTATTACGTGACATCACAGATCCCGAATTTATTAAAAGTTTTTACCAGAAACCAAGCGGGATACAAGATGCAGACGCCGTATTTCATGCCAGGATGATCCGACAGTAGCCAGCCTTACACACCCAACTTTTCTTACAGATATAGCAATATTATTTATTTGTGGGGCCCCATTTACATATTTGCGCTTTTTATTATGTATTTGTCATTGTGTATTGCTGTAGTCTACGACTCAAAGTCCCTCTCTTTATATGGTATACTTGATATCATGTTTCTAGCTCAGATCATACAGTGCAGTCTTTATTGATGCAATAAGTCAAAAGAGTTCAATCATAATAATGAAATTGAAGTCTTTGTGTCTTGAACTCAATTACTTTGTCTAGAACTCGAATGAACAAATCAGGTACTTTATGTTGGAACTAAACTAGTATATGTTAATATTGAATTTTGGAGAAATAAAAAGATTATAAGAATGTGATCAACGAATCCTGCTTGACTTTGTCCATAAAATAACTACATAAATTAATAACTCAAAATGATTCTGTTAAAGGAAAACTAGCTTTACAAGAATGATTTTGAGATATTATAAATGAGGCTTGAGTTGTCTTGATCATGAGAGTTATGAAATTAAACCAACCAGGACCTTTTAGGAGATTTATTGGGGTAATGCATAGGAAATCAGTACATATAAGCAAAGCTTAGGTGTTTTATAAATATTCAGAAATTGTTATGTGGTCAATGATAGAAACAATTCAATAAATATGGAAAATAGCTCTTCCACCGCTACTTACTATAGCATAAAAGCCACAACTGTGGAGTTTTCTATTCTTTGGTAAACCCTTCGCCTCGGGGCAAGCCCTTGTTTCATACGGAGAGAAGTCCCCCTACCAGAGCTAGAAGACATCGAGAGATTCTACTTTACTGAGCCTTGATTAGGCATTATAGATTTAACTAACTTTAACAGTCGCATAACAATCTCTTGCAGAATACAGGAAATATAGAACGCCTTAGGACTAATACAGTTTTACTTAGCTTTAATTGCGCCGGCCGGACACTAACACTATATAACAAGATTATCCCAGGTAAAAACTAGACTAAATATATATACTACTATATAAGTTGCATTTTAGTTATCTAAAATAAAGAAAATGGCTGAAGGCCCACACGCGTGATGTCAGTTTCACGGTTAAAACTTGAGTGTCCTCCTCTTCCTTCTCTTCATCTTCAACTCCTGCACAGCCTGGTGCCGCCCAAATAGTCCTTATTGGTAAAACGATTCTTCCTGTTTCAAAGTAGGTCCACGTTTCATGTCGTCATTGGTGGTGCATTTAGGGGTAGCCTGCGACATTGTCTCTCTCTTTCTCGCAAGCGTCTTTAATCCACGCTTTTACTCGCTCCAGGGGTTGAACATTTATGTGTCCGCTGCCTATTATGTTCCTGGAACTATAAAACATTTGTTGAGCATCAATACCTCTTAAAATAATAAAGATAAAAAAGAATATTGTTTCTAAGTATAGAGAATAAAAACTCTCATAAATTTATAAAATTTATTGGTCACAAATGTTCGTTTCCTGGAGTGTTAAGTATTGCAAAAACTTACGCATTGCTTCTCAGCTTACACTTTTAAAAATGGTTGTAAAAAATAATAAAAAATGTGTTCCTTTGAATTTGGCTGGTGCGGCTTTCTTATTTATAACATTCAATTTGATGTCTAGGTTGTATCGTCCCAGTTACACTGTCCAAGTATCATAAATGACAATGTGCTGATACAAAACTAATGTGGATATAAAATGGAAAAATTGCCTGGTAAACATAAATAAGGGAAAAACAATATTTACTTAACCTTATTAAACTAAAATTTGGTTAAAATTAAAAAAAGCCTTCTGAATGTGCGACATTTTTGAAGAAAATTATAAACATTACTTGACTGTAATTTTAATAGACAAAGTCAGTAAGGTAATAGTTATTAACGATACTAGTGTCGTAGGTAATGTCTTGGTAAGGTAATGTCGTAGGTAATGTGTAACGTGAGCCTATTTGAAACACGAACGAAGCGAGTGTTTTATAGGGCTCCAGTTACACATTACCTGAGGCACGTATATTGTTCAACGTTTTATAATGCAGTAGCCGAGGAAAAGAAACTAAAAAAAATGTTGCCAAAAACTTACATCGTATAGGTATATCCAAAGTTCTTAAAAGATAGTATTTTCAATCAATATTCACTGAAAACGTGTTAAAATTTAACAATGTTCACTAATATTTTACGATTAAACACAAAATATTAAGGAATTAACATTTTTATAACACAAAAATGATTTTGTCGAACAATTAATTTCAAATGGCGGGCAAAGCAATGGCGAGCAAAATATTTTTCTACAATTATGAGGCAAAGGCTGAGTAAATAAAATGCCAATTGCGCCTACAGAAATTACTAAATAGTTCAATGATTTATTAAAAATCAGATTTGTTTTATTGAAAAAGTAAAATAAATAATTTACTTTTATATTTTATTTCACTGAAAATCAAGATTTTCGCATAAGTTATTATTTTGTCAGGCATAAAAACTCTTTGCTGTCATTCTATAAAGCCAGTATGAAGCTTTATGAACAAGGTAATACTCTCACTTGTCAAAAGTGTCACTGAATTATCAAATCAGTTACTCTTTATTGCGTCATACGTTTTTGTTAGTATTTTATTCACTTTTTGCTTCCTTTTTATACATCATTTAATAGGTATAAAAAAAAATTAATACATCACAGAATAACCACTAAAGTTGAATTTTGGTATATATATTTTTTTAATTTGCTCATTAGTTCAATTTTTTTTTCTTTTCAAAATCTTGTTCTCATTTCAAAATTACATAACATGACGTGTTTTATGGGGTACGTAAACGTACACTTCTTTTCCATGTTATGGGGCCATTTCCGAGCAACTGCATTGCAAAAGAATTTCCAGAATTAATTTAGACATCAGTAGTGTGGTGAACTCAATAAAGAAGCAGTATATCTTGATAACCTTGATTTATTTCTTCAAATTGTCTACTAGTAAAATTACAACTTTGGTTTACTTCTTAACAATATTATGTCTTTCTAGACAACTGTTCGACTCGTGTGCTCGCTAAAAACAGACTGCTTGGGCTCGGCCAGCGGCCGTATTCCCTCTCCCTTTTTACTCCCTTCTTCAAAATGGCGTTCTTAGCACGTGGTTCGTCAACGTTTTACCAATCGCGAGCCAAGAACTGTGCCTTTGTTTAGAAAAATTTGTCACGAAACACATTGAAAATTAGGTATCACGACATTCGGCCATCCGACACAGTGCAACCTCCCGGTGCATTAGTAGATCCAATCAGTCAGTTTTTAACTCATTTCGAAATCAAAATGGTTCTATTTTAAAGAATGTTTAGGATGTTACTTGAAATAAGTCAAAGTTTGACCCTACTGACTCTACGCCTGTTCGCAAAGGTGCAGTCATCCCCCGAGAAGAACAGGAAAGAAACTCTCAGTGTTGCTCTTTTAAAAAAATCTAATTACTAATGTTCTTATTTTCTAATTTAGACTAAAATCTAAAATATCTCTAGAACTGAGCAGTTTATTCCCTTAGCTTATTAATTAATTTCTAAAATTCTTCCATAGGTAAATTTTTAATACACATGAGAATCTTATTATAAAGACGTAAAAATTGATCAGAGTTCGTGATTTTGTGAAGACGACTGTCTAATACATCCAGTTTATGCTTGGTTCTAGTGTTTGCATTATGCCTATCACTCATTTTCTTAAACAAATGTATATTTTTCCTTTAATTTAAAAGAGTTTAAGTTAATAGTTATTTTATTACATAGAATACAATAAATAATGTACTTTAGACTTACAAAGAAACAAGGGAATAAAGACATTGCAAATAAATAATCTAACATCGAAAATTACAAGATTAAATTTGTAAAGATCTAGACTTTCTATTACATCGCTAGGATTGCAAATTAAAATGAACTTAAAAATAAACGGGTGCAATAGATGATGTCGACATTAAACTAATGTCTGTTTTAAAAAACATAAATGCTTGGTCTAAATACTATCTAAACAATAATTTACGTCCTATTTTTTTTATGAACTGCGGTCATATCATACTTTTAACACAAGCTTTTGGTTGTATAATAATAACACAAGATGGATTGTAATTATCTGAATAAACATTATTTTTTAAATTTCAATTACAGGCTTAATTAACCATAACAACAACCATATTTAACAATTATGGAAATCACGACATTCGGTAAATTGTGTTTTCCTCAACTAATAAGAATAAATACAAATAAATAATTATCAAAATATTTCTGCTAGGACTTTGGTAAACAAATGAAATGAAATTTTGCAACCCGGTTAAATTACCAATGAATTGGGTACATAAGCTAATAAGGTATTAATTACTACTTAACTCTCAAACAACGTACGAATACTTAATTAAGTGGGTATAATCTAGGACCATATTCCTAGATTATGCCTAACACAATTAAGATAAGTCTTTGTTGATCAATACTATGTAACGAAATACAAGGAATTAAAAAATAAACATTAATTGAATAGCTTACATTTAGGCCTTTATACATTTTATAATATATATTAATGTACCAAAATGTTAATAGAATAAGATCAAAAACATAAGAATTATATTTGAATGTACTTAACAATGATTATGACTGCATTTGTCTCACTGAGACTAATTTGAATAGTAGTGTTTTTAATGGAGAAGTATTTGACTCTCGATATACCGTTTCGCAATACTTTAATAAAAATTACTGAGAGTCAGAAATTATCTCCTGCATGATACTTCCCCTGCACTAGTAATATACACCAGTTTATATCTTTTTTACGCTGTTAAAACCTAAAACATGCTGTGTGTACTACTTTAGGTTTACAGTCTAGTTTAAAAGTAATTAAACTGTGTCCATATCTTTTTAAGATTGTAAACTGTTTGCACACCTATGAAATAAAAAAAAATAAAAAAAGTTAGGTACACACTTTTGCGTAGACCTTTAATTTGTCTATACTGATTGCATGTCATTACTTGAGAAGTTACTTCCTGAACTAAATACTCGATATAAGGGCTTTTCTAATCATGGATGATTTCGAAATTCCTATGGACATAAATATGGTAGGTACTGTGGTATGCAGACCTTCACAGAGGTTCGGGCATAACGCAACTTCTTTCTCATTCGATCATTTCGAAGAAGATAATTCGAATATCAATTTCAAAGGTTTGAAATAATACTCGATGTCACGATTCGAAATGATTGAAGATCTGGTCTTGCGCCATTCATGGTTTGATCGTGGCGTATTGAGTATTTGTTCTTTGCGAATTAATGGTGTTTAGCCCGCGATATAATTGTATTCGATGATAGGCGTGCAATAGCACTATTAAAAAAAGGTGTATGCTTTTTCAATTGTCCCCGCCGCGCTTGCCTTGGGCGGAAGTTGTATCTTCCTCGCGGGGCTGGCGAACCATTGCCACCCGGCCGCTGGCGCCAGTTAGGCGTGCTGTGGTCAACACGCACTGCAACCCTTCTGGAGACTCGACGTCGCATTCGCCGTTTTTTACTCCGGGTCGTGAACCACGCCGTGCGGAAACGCATCAGACCCCAGAATCGGAGGCAGGGACCTCCTCTGGAGGACCTTCACCAGGCGCAGAGCGTGTTGACCACAGCACGCCTAACTGGCGCCAGCGGCCGGGTGGCAATGGTTCGCCAGCCCCGCGAGGAAGATACAACTTCCGCCCAAGGCAAGCGCGGAACCAAGCAGGAAGCGACTCGGGAAACGCCAGGCGGCTCCGCTAAGGGGAACGGTAGAAGAGCCGTCTACACCATCCTCAGTTCCCCAACAAGAAGAAGTATTGGTTGGTAACCAGAACCACATTTCTCCAAACGGTTCAACCGATGAAGAGGACATTAAGAAGAAGCTATTTGGTTACAAGAGCAAACCTTTGGTTATTTTACAATTGAATGATCCCAGCAAACGTAAGGTGGTAGCTCTCATAGACACTGGTGCCGCTGTTTCGTGTATTTCAGCATCTATGTGCCATATTTTAAACATTCCGTTAAAATCTGCGCCACCAATGTCTCTTAGAGCAATTAATAATCAATTGATTCAGGTTGCAGGTTACATAGAAACACCAATATTACTTCCTGGAGGATTAGAAGTTACTTTTCGTGGAATGGCAGTATTAATTCCTTCCTGTCCATTAATTCTTGAACAAAATTTTCTTAATGAATTTAAAGCTTGTGTTGATTTTAATAATCAATGTTTGAGCCTACAGGGAGCTTCTATTCCTTTTATAACCAAACATGATGAAAAAACTTCATTAGACGCGATTTATAGCGAAAAGTTACATAATAACGACTATGTTTATTTTTCAGAAGCGATGGATTGTAATTTGGGTGTCGATGTTTTTCAAAGTACCACTGAAGGTTCAAGGATGTTTTTGAAGAAGGATGTTTTTCAAAGTACCACATTCAAACTAAAGATGAAGAACCTGTGTTTTCAAGACCTTATAGAGTGTCCCCAGTACAAAGAGACATAATTGAGTCACAAGTACAAGAAATGTTAAAACTTGGCATTATCTCGGAAAGCCAGAGTTCATATGCTTCTCCTGTCATACTTGTCAAAAAACCAGACGGAACATGGAGGTTTTGTGTTGACTATCGACGTCTAAATAAAAAGATTATAACGGATTCGTACCCAATACCAGTGATTGACGACATAATTAATTATCTATCTGGAGCTAAGTATTTCGCTGAGCTGGACCTCAACAGCGGGTACTGGCAATCTGTCATCAGTTCAGGAAAAGAGAAGACCGCATTTATTACAAGTTCCGGTTTATATGAGTTTAATGTGGTACCCTTTGGCTTGCGCACAAGTCAAGCTGTATTTCAACGCATGATGGACAAGATCATAGGCGATATGAGGTATAAGAATGCTATTGTCTATGTGGACAACGTAGTCCTGTATGCTAAGAGTTTTTCAGAATTTTTAGAGGTTTTACAAAAATTATTTGAGCGACTACGGAACGCTAATGTCACCCTTAAGCCTTCAAAATGTAAGTTTGCTTTTACAGAGTTATCAATTCTAGGTTATTTCATATCGGGCAATGGATTTAAACCCGACCCAAGGAAAACCCAAGCCATTAAAGAGGTAAAGCCGCCAACCACTTTCAAGGAAATAAAGAAAGTACTTGGTTTATTCTCGTATTATAGAAAATTTGTGGAGAATTTCGCTAAGATTGCACAGCCACTCACTTCTCTACTAAAGAAAAATACAAAGTTTATTTGGCAGGAGCAACAACAGCAGGCATTTGAACTTCTTAAGGATAAGCTGTGTAATCCACCTATTTTATCTTATTTCAGCAGTGATTCCAAGGTGACCACCCGGTTATACATTGATGCCTCTGATTTGGCATTAGGTGCATATTTGGCTCAAGGATATGATGTTATGAGACCGATAGCCTATGCATCAAGAAGACTTTCAGACCCTGAAACCCGTTATACAACCACTGAGAAGGAATGTCTGGGTTTGATCTGGGCCTTGAATTATTTTCGTCAATATTTATTTGGTCTTCGTTTCCAGGTTGTCACTGATCATAAAGCATTATGTTGGTTGACCACAAAAAAAGATACTACTAGTAGACTGGCCAGATGGGCATTAGCCATCCAGGAATGGGATTTCGAAGTTGTACACTGCCCGGGACGTGAAAATGTGGTGGCAGATTTCTTAAGCTGAAATCCATTGGAAAAGGAAAGATCTACCACTTCAGAGGTTCAGGCTGTCCCTGAAGATTTAGAAATTTTTCCTTGCGATGTTTCCATGCATGTGAACGCTCAAGAAAGTGATGAATTTTGCATTAATATTAGAGCTAAAATAAATAATGGTAATAGCTCTTCCTATAAATCATATATGATTAATAATCTTATTTACAGAGTGGATAAATGCCATGATCAAGATAGGAAAAGACTTGTATTGGCACGTGAATTATTTTCAAATGTGATGGAAAGATTGCATGATGACCCATATTTAGGAGGTCACTTAGGCCTCACAAAAACATTTGAAAAGTTCAAAAATAAATATTTCATGTCTGGAGCTTTGATAAGTATAGAGAGGTATGTAAAATCTTGTTTAATTTGTCAAGAGCGGGCAACCACGAAAACAAGAATGGAACTTCACCCTATTGAAGTGAAAAATATTTTAGAAAGAGTGGGAGTGGATATTCTGGGTCCGTTCAAAAGATCCTATAGAGGTAATGAGTATATAATTGTGGCAGTTGAGTTCCTGTCTAAATATGCTATCTGTAAAGCGGTACCAAGAGTGAATGCTGATGTGATATGCAATTTTCTTATTGAGGAAATTTTTTGCAGATTAGGAGCAGTTCAGACGATATTAACTGACAGAGGAACTGTCTTTACCGCTCATGCTGTGAAGGAAACGGTGGAATCTTTTGGTGCTAAATTGACCCATACTACTTCTTTTCACCCACAGACCAATGGGTTAGTGGAACGCTTCAACAGGACTATCACTGACATGTTAGCAAAGTATTGTTCACCAAATCAACGTGACTGGTGTGCGGTTGTTCCATTGGTGGTACACGCTTACAATTCGAAGCTCAAGCAGAGCTCCACTGGCATGTCACCCTATCTCTTATTACATGCAAGAGAAGATTCTACGCAAGAAGAAAGAACTTTGAATATAAATTGCACTGGATTGTTGGGAAATATGTCTCAAAGGCAAGAATTCTCTAAGATGCTTATTCATAAAGCTGTAAATAATATAAAGAAGGCACAAGTGAGGCAAATAAGGAACTACAACAAAAGGATTAAACCAATTTTATTTAATGAAGGGGACAAAGTATTAATTTTTGTACCAAGGAGAGTTACAGGAAGATCTGTCAAATTAATGCGGTTCTTCCAGGGTCCTTTTCGTGTCGTCAGAAGAATTTCAAGATATTCTTATGTGGTGAAGAGATTCTCATCGGCACTTCAATTTGTGGTCCATCCTAATCGTATGAAACGATTGATCTTGAGACAAGACAAGACATTTTTTTTTCATGTTTTTGTTCTGCGTTGTGTAGAATTTTTTCCATTATATTGTGTTAATATTCTTTTATGTTTCAGATCTTGATTAATATTATGCTATGTAAGTTTTGTTGTGATAAAGAAAGATGTCACAGACTCCATATTTCGGTTTATGGTAATGTTTTTCTTTTTTCATTGGGGTTTGTGATTGATTCGTTCATCAATCTTTCTGGCATAAAAGGGGCGGTGTACGCCAATGCCAATTAATTTACCTTTGCCTAAATTAAAAAAAAAAGAAAATGGTTATTTGTTGATGGCATTCTATACGTCAGTCATGTCACTGTCATGTCATAGCAAAAATTTTCTTTGTATAATTTTTTCTAAATTTTATTAAAAAAACTATCATTTTTAGCAGGTAATGTTAATAAAAAACATCCCTGGGCTGTTAGTTAGTTTTTTTTTAAAATGTGTTAATGTTAGGTGTGTTCTGTTCGTAGTGAAATGAAGACAACGATGGATTGTGAATGGAAGAATGCGGGAAGTCTCCGGCTCGGTTCTGCCTTCGCTTATGTTGGCGAATATGATGGGCGTCCGAAGCTGAGCATCCCAACCTCTTCCATCGTTAGCTGAGGCCCGCGCCGTGCAGCAGCAAGTTATAAGCCGTATCAAGACGCTGGTGCTACGCCGCGAGTTTCAAGCCCTTATTTGTACGGAGTGCTACATATCAGGTGCAGAAGTTTCAATGGAAGGACCATGGAAAGGGGAGAGTGACATGGTTTATGTCCCCTCTCAATGGCCCTCCTTTGTTATTGGCCTCTTTTCATTAATTTTCTTTTCAGCGAGGTACGCATGGGAAAAACTCCCTTTTTCCAATTAAGGAGGGGAGGAGGGTTTATGTTGGCCCTCATACTCAGTGGTCCTCCGCCTCTGAGGCCATAACATGGGCACTCCGACAAAATATGCATGTGAGGGAGAGGTCAATGCAATTTTGTGCACTCACATGTTATATCTTTTGGGCATACTGTGATAAGGGCATTATGGTACAGGGACGTTATGGTAATATATGGAGACATTATGGTAATATGGGGCATTATGGGAATGCATGTATAGGTGCAATGTAAGGATATGCACATGCATATAAATATTTTCCCAGTTTCACTAATGCTCTGTTTTCAGATTTTTGTTATTGTGTTCTCATCTGTTTTATTTGTTTTTCATGTCATATGGACTTCGAGCAACGACGCTGAAGACACCCGTAGCTTCGAAGTTAGGCGCGTGTGTTAAAGTGCGGTTTTTAAATTTTTTTAAGTCCGCTTCTTTGACTTGGGGTCAGGGTCCACCACCACCTGGTGACCTTTGGCTTCATGTTCATAAAGGCAGTACCCGGGTGTGCAGCGTCGAGCTAACACTTGTTTACTCCTTTTAATTTTTAGTTAGGGACAGGTGCGGGTTTGATAGGAGCTATTAATATTCGGTCTTATTTCCCCATCATCCGAACAAAGAAGATCTTTATCCTGATGGAAGAAAGAAGACCGACCCGACCACCTGATCCAATGCAGCCCAGAGAGATTTTACTTCAAGGCCAGAGATGTTACTTCAAGGCCACCCCGATGGATCAAAAAACTTAGGGCCATCGTATAGGAAGTTAGGTAGGCCTGTTGAAAAAAATTTTCGACCGATCGAAAAATTTTCAATGGGGGGGAGGCAGTTGTGGTATGCAGACCTTCACAGAGGATCGGGCATAACGCAACTTCTTTCTCATTCGATCATTTCGAAGAAGATAATTCGAATATCAATTTCAAAGGTTTGAAATGGTATTCGATGTCACGATTCGAAATGATTGAAGATCTGGTCTTGCGCCATTCATGGTTTGATCGTGGCGTATTGAGTATTTGTTCTTTGCGAATTAATGGTGTTTAGCCCGCGATATAATTGTATTCGATGATAGGCGTGCAATAGCACTATTAAAAAAAGGTGTCTGCTTTTTCAATTGTGATTTTGTAAAAGAAGTAAACATTTATATAACGAAGAAACTGTTGTTAATTATAATCAAGAATCACGAAGAATCCAGCTGTTTTATTAACGCCCCCCTAGAAGATACCTTGCAGTACCGAAGCAAATTAATCTTCCTGGTGATGTGATCTAGTTTTTTATCGTTTTATTTGCATTTTTTTTGTAAAGAGCTTCGTACAAATACGAAAAAGTTGATAACTTATAAGGTGCTCTTCTGTTTACATTTCTGTAACTGCTATATGTAGGTACCTCTTAGAAACTTCTACGCCTAGTATAGTAATGTGCTAATTCAAATTCAAAATGAAAATTCTTACAGGTCTCTGGGTTGTGTGGGATAATTTATAAAGGTCTTGCACGTTAAGAGAGTTTATTCATAATATAATTTTATAATTTTTCTTCGAAATTATTATTAAAGAACATTGTTGAGTAATGCTGAAACTTGACTGGCATTAAAATCGTCATTGCAATAAATATATTTGAAGTTTGAAAACATCACATTTTTCACAATCATTAATTGACAACAAGAAGTTCAACAACTTGAAAGAAATTTGATGACCTCATTTAATTTCAACCTGCAAAATTAGCACTTATACTGTGGTCGGAACACTTCGATACCGCGTTTTGGAATACACGTTCCGCCACCTAGCGTTTCGAGTAGGAACATTGAGTAGTAGCCATTGAGTAGTATGTCATTAGAGGGTTAATTTTTGTGCAGTTTTGGTTACATTACGGATTGTTATGAACGCAATACTTACTATCACCTTTATATTCGTAATGTTATGTGTTACTGGAAAAGGCAGACTTGAAATGTGTTCAATATCACTAAACATTTGAATTTTTATTTGCATTAGTACCCACTTTTAATTTCGGATTAAAAAAGATGGTTGAGAAAAGCATTTAACTTAGTTTGCCAAACGGCATACACTAACATGTAATCCGTATGGTTGTCGAGCGGTTTCAGTTGGTCCCAAAATATTATATCCTGGACTCGTAAAAAAACTAAGTAATAATTATGACATTGTAATACGCAATCAGATGACTGCAATTCATTGAACAAGTAACACATTTCAAAACGTCGCAAAGACAGAAACTTAAAATATTTTTAGTAAAATCTACATCAATTATATACCGATAACATTAGATGTGACAGAAAATGACCATTCGTGTTGTTATAAACTTACGGGTTTAATTTTGTGTCAAACTATTCGGCCAAGTTATGAAAGAAAAATTAACAAAACCATTAATATCATCCGAAAGTAATTTTAAATGTAGTTTTAAAACAGTTTAGAATGCGTTATTGGATGTCGCATAGATTGGAATGTAGTTTAAGGCGATTAGATACCTCAATTTCCGAATATTGAGCATTTTGTAAAGCTTACTTCTCATTTATGACTGGCCAGGGAAAGTTAAAAAAAAAAGTGAAACATCTGTTCAAGGACTACATGTGGAACGTCAGTTTTTTTTTACGTCTTTGTATTGTATTTAAAAAAAAATACCACGAGACATCGATTTTTGACTTAAATTCCTTACTGCTCCTAAACGGCTATGATATATGGAAATATTCTTATACTAATTAATTAAGAATCCCTTTTTCTTGAAACACAACGTTTAAATTTTGTAAATCGAACAATATTTTCATTCAAAAGTTACGAAAAACGGAAATCCGAACGTTTAGTTGCAGAGGGTGGTCTGCGCAGGCGCGGGCGGCAGTTCTCCGCTGGCATTCCGACGGGACGGCTGTGTCACTCGTATCCAAACTTTTACAAGCGATAAAGCGTATTTTCTGTTTGCCTGTGTGCGTTGACACAGTATATTTATGTATTAGTGTGCTTAGAGAGTAGTGCAGTCAGACGATATTATTGTGTTACGGTATAGCTCGCGCGTGGACGCTAATTGTACCTACTATTAAAAGTTTGTAATCTAGTCGTAATATTTGATTATTTTGCGCTTATAGACGTTTGACGAAATTTAATTGTATTAAGTACTTATGCGGATCTAAATCTATATGATTGAATATATATAATTATGTAGGGTGTTAAATAATTCGATCTTATCCTCTCAGGTGGTGAATCAGCCCATGACACTGAACAATTTTCGAAAATTCGCTTGCCACACCCGGAATCGAACCAGCTAAAATCCAAAAAAAGCACCCTGTACTTTAATAGTATTGATCGATAGGGTCAATCGTAAGGATAAATCTCCCTAACAAACAAAGTAAATTAAGTGAAAGGAAGACCATTAAATCTAAGCTTACAAATTTGATGGGACGTGTTAAAGCACTTTTAATTAAGGGTCCCATCGTTAGGTTTTATGTAGTTTAATGGTTCTCTTTTCATCTAATTTACCATGTTTGTTAGAGACATTTGATCTTTACGATTGACCCTATCGATCGATACCATAAAAGTACAGGGTGTTATTTTTTTGAATTTAAGCCGGTTCGATTCCCGGGTGTGGCAAGCGAAATTTCGAAAATCCTTGAATGCTGTTTTGTTTATTATTAAAAATAAGGGAATGTTTCCTTTGAGTAAAATTTTCTATCTACAGTTGTACGGTTCAACACCATACATTTATAACTTACATGCGCAGTGCGGTCGCGCGTACCAATTGACCCACATTTACACTTAGCCGAACGCAGCATTTTTCCTATTCTTACAAAATAAAGACAGAGTGCATTTTTAACTTGGAGTAAGAGGTCGCCATCCTACATTTTTGTAAACTTATAACAATAAACTAATTACGGTTGTGATCGACTTTCTCCTGTGCTCTCACCAACATCAACATCCAACTAACTTAACTTCAACTTGATAACTTCAATCTATATTATGTACTAAACCGTACATAAATTGGTCCTTCGAGCTTTGACTTAGTGTATCTTGATCTCCGAAAAAGACGTGAGCAAATCGGTTTGGCTGGCCTCCCACAAGCGGGTCTCACCGGTCAAATTGAGAAGGTGCAAAGATCGTTTAAGGAGCTTAAGTGCACTGAGTGTCAACCAGCGACCACTGCGAGTCTCTACAATTTGGATTTCCATCGAGTGCCGTTTTGTAGCAGATTTCTGTGAAGAAAGTGAACAAGCTATTCTTCAAGTGGAGCTCATCATCATCTGGCATCAGTAACTTTGTGTCAGGTATAAACTAAACTAAACGATATCTACAACTACGTTACCTTAAACAACTCTAAGGTTAACTATCAACTAAACGTATCTAACTAAACTCAACGACTTAACTTACCTACTTGACTATCAAGATGAGCAACGAAATGAAACTACAAGAACAGTGTTTCGAGAACATTAAGAAACTGTGTAGTAACTATGAAAAGGATCCAGCGTCAAGGAAGAACGCTGAATATCTTAAAACACGCCTGTCATCATTAGAAGCCCAATGGCAGGATTTTGCAAATCGACATGAGTTTCTTTTGGGTGAAAGCGAGGACAAAGGTCAAAAGTACTTCACTGATAACATCTTCGAGCGCACTAAAGCCGCATACGAAAAAACTAAGTCGAAAATGACAGAACTTTTGAAAAAGCTGATTAATGAAACAACTTAGCCGCCAGTTTTCGATGTGACGGGATTTTACGACGGAGAACCCGAGGAGAAATTGGGGCAGTTACTATCAAAGCAAGAATGCAACTTCAAGGCCATTGAACGGGTCATGTCAAGGATAGACATCGCCGCTCTAAACGAAAAATGGGAATTGCAGGATAACCGGATTAAGACTTCCCAGAAAGAAACTTAACGCTACGATCTCG